>MJUT01046205.1:344255-359836 GCA_002080005.1 Gigantidas platifrons | reverse complement strand
AAAAAAAAAATTGAGTATGTAAAGAAAGTCTAATCACCAACACAGTGAAACCTGTCTAATACAAACCTCCTTTGGGACCATCCTTTGTATTTGGAATAGACAGGTGTTTGGTTTATACAGGTTATTTTAACAAAGATTTGTCCTACATTAGGACTTTATTTAACGGTCGGTTTAGGCAGGATTCTGGTTTATTCAGGGTTCGGTTTAGACAGGTATCATTACAACAACTAAAACATTACCATTTCGTTATAGTGTTTTGTTGTTGAAATAGATCTACAAAGGCCAAATCAAATTGATGACCACATCTGTTTCAAAATATACCATCTATACATATTAAGTACGAGGACATATATTTTACTATGTCCCTTTTGCATGAATGACAAAGATGATAAAGAAAATTAGCTCTTTGCTCACAAAAAAAACCCAGAAATCTCTTTTATAAAGGGAGTACAAATGTATTCTGAGCAAGAAAAGCAAAGTGTTGGGTTTTTTTTCTTTAGAAAAAAATGTTGATAACTCGTTTATAAAGAGAATATTAAACTACAGACTATTAACATTTGTGAAATACAGTGGAACTTGTGCAATCCGACACCTGAGCTTTCCGACATCCTGTGACATCCGACAAAAACTTATGGTCCAAAAGTATTTCTGTTAACTAAAATAAAACCTGAGTATTCCGACAACCTGTACAATACGACACGTTTGCCTGGTCCCTTGGTGTTGGTTTTGACAGGTTCCACTGTATTCCTTTATTGTTGTTGTAGCCATGGTGAATTTGGTGTGCCTTGTACTGACAGACTACATCTATCACAAGTGTGCCAAATCTTGTATGAAGTAATGAAATATGATTTATGATTGACATCCTCAATCTGGTTATGTTATATTTCATTTATTTACAGTTACCTTGGTGACCAAACTTTATTTTATTCCCTATGCTGCTTAATGTTTTCAACTTGTGGGAAGGGGAGAGTTTTATTCATGTTTATACTGCAATCAGTACATTTATTGCCTATATAAAGGTGTACTTAAAACATTTGCTTTATACATGTACCCAGCATCTTAAGAAGCAGAGCAAAGCACAGTGAACACTGATTCAATGCAAACCATGCTGTAGAAACCATTTAACAAATTCAACCAAAATGTTTTGCCTTTTTGTTAATATACAGTCAAACCTGTATATAAAGGGCACCAGAAAAAGTGCCCTTTATGAACTTGACTTAATTCCTTCTCTCCTCGTGAAGAATTGGGCTGGAAACAAGTCCTCTCCATTTGCTTCTGTCCTGGGCTGATCTTGCTGCCTCTGTTCATGATTCAAAACCAAACTCTTTCCTCTCCTTCTCGATGGTATGTCTCCATGTTTCTTTTGGTCTTCCTCTTTTTCTCTTCCTTTCTGGTGTCCAACTGAGTGCTATGCGTGGGTGAGAATTGGCATCCATTCCTAGTACATGGCCTATCCATTGCCAGCGACGTTTCTTAATTAAGGAGCTGATCTTGGCTACCCCTGCTGTTTTTCTTACTTCCCTTTATGAACAGTTGCCTTTTATATACAAGTTAAAATTATATGCACTATTCATTAATGGCCAAAATGAGGCTACTCTTTATAGACAGTGATTTGTTATATAGAGGTGCCCTTTAAGACAGGTTTGACATTGCAATATGAACACAATATACATCGTATGTACATTGTCTGGAAATGTAAAATTTATTTGTACTCACTTTTCTTCCTGTTTTTAAAGTTCTTTCAAATAAATTTTATATTTGCAGACAATGTACAATCATATAGAGTCAAACCTGCTTTAGTGACCACCTCTATTAAGCAATAACTTGTATTATGTGACCTTCATTTTATTTTCCCTTCATAGTGCAGTTCATTAAGCATGTATTTAGCGACTACCTGTCTTATGTGACCCTATTTCAATGTTCCCATGGAAGGTCAGGTAAGACAGGATTGACTGTATTGTCTGTCTGTCCAATTAACAAATAGGTGAAAATAATTTACCATGATATGTACAATTTATTTGTTAATTTCATATTTTGTTTGTTGAAATATGTTTATTACTTGTCCATTTCTGTGATATGTACATTATTTATATGAATTATGACCATTAGTACTGCCATTAGACTTGTACATTTAAAAAAATTTGTATTTTTAACCTAGATAAATACGAAAATGTGCAAAATAGGATTGTGATAAAGAGGGGGGGGGTGTGGGTGTTATTTATTGCCATATATACATCCTAATGTAACACACCCCAAGGAAATTATTATGATTTCAGACTTTACCACTTTTTCTGTTCTGGAGTCATGCTATGGACACATTCTTTTAAATTTTTTTAAGAGATTTTAGTCAGAAGATCTGTTTTACCATTTGTTCAAATTTGAATATTTTGGTGTAATTTGTCGTGTTTTATTAAAACACATTTAAAAGTGCAATATTAGTAGTAATATTTAGATATTAAGACTTGCCATTGTTCAAAGTATTGTTTGGTTTAAAAATACATAAGCATCTGTCTTTTTGAAATAGGCCAACAATTTAAAGTTTAATCATACAATTAAGTTTTTTCCCTGAACAAATCTCTATTGTAATGCTAT
The DNA here is from genome assembly GCA_002080005.1 of Gigantidas platifrons. Taxonomy (NCBI): domain Eukaryota; kingdom Metazoa; phylum Mollusca; class Bivalvia; order Mytilida; family Modiolidae; genus Gigantidas; species Gigantidas platifrons. The sequence goes on along the minus strand of MJUT01046205.1, from coordinate 357,244 downwards.
AATCTCCCTTTTCTTAGGCCACTTCTTTTACAATGACAAAGTGACCTTATAAGATTGATGACCTGTCGTCAGGGAAACAATTTATTATTATTTTATAATCTCAGTGCATTGACAGGTGAGAGGGGATTACTGTAAAACCCAATCCTCAGAAATATTTTTTAAAGTACCTTCCTGGTGCAGGCATTTTTTTTTCTTACTTAATTTCTGCACATTTCATTGCATAAAAAACATCCTGTAGCAATTTATTTATAGTAGTTTTGATATTGTAAAACTATTTATAATGTATACTACATAGTTCATATTAGTGGCTTTCTTTAAAACATTTTAATGACCATGATGTTTGATCACTAAAATTAATGGCTTTCATTAAAACATTTCAATGGCTACGATGTTTGATCACTAAATGAATAAGAATAAATCAAGAAAAAAAGAAAATTCGACCAGAAATTGGTATTTATTTAAGCATTTTCACATAGACCACCATTTAATTTGATAACTCATACTCATTTACATATTCAAAAAAAAACCTGCTATATGTAAACAAGGCTTAACTGTACGTTGCAGCTTCACCACTGATATTATTGTACAGTACTAACAAAATGTTTTTGATGGAAAACGCTGTTCCGACATCGGTGAATCAGTAGAACACTGTTCCCAACTGTAAATGCTCGTGCTTTTCAGTTTATTTCTATACAATATATACAAGATGTAATCTGCTGGTGTTTCACACACATTCACACTGTGACACTTCACTAGACAAGGTGATTTTCAACAGCAACACTTAGTTAGTACTGTAGTTACTAGACTGTATGTTTTTTTGTATATTTAACATTTTGTCTAGAATTGTAACTTTGTTCTAAATATTGTTTGAATCAATGGCAGATATATGTTTTACACATATCAGAAAAAGGAACTTTATTGAAATTCAGGTATTGCTAGTTTTTCTAACAGTACCAAAAAAAAATGTATCCTGAAGAACGATAAAAAAGTATTAAGTTATTTAAGAAGAAATAGCTTTGGCTTTATTCAAAGGTTTAAACTACCATTAGCTAATATGATAAGACAGGTCTCGTTCAATAGTGGAATCCATAAAGAATTTTACAATTTTACAACTGCTTTATTTCGTGTCTTTTATTTTTGCATTCCCTGTTGCATGCTTTATCACAACTTCAAATGTAAAATACAACTTTTTATTGAACCTTCATTATTTTATTTCTTTACTATGAAGAAATGAATTCTATGTTTGATGTTTTTTCATTAATGTAAACAACATCAGCAATTTCTTTATTGCCAATCAAGGTATCCATAGCAATGAGAGAAATCACGCATCACTGCTAATTACGATATACAAATAACAGGCTAAGAAATAAATACCCCATTCTGGAGTAATGCCCCATTTACTTTAGATAGAAGCTTGGGCATCTTTGTCCTAGGGACACATTCTTCCATTTTTTTTTAGCTCACCTGACCCAAAGGGTCAGGTGAGCTTTTGTCATCACTTTGCGTCCGTCGTCGTCTGCGTCTGTAAACTTTTCATACTTTCTTCTTCTTCTTTGAAACCACTGAACTGATTTGGACCAAATTTGGCAGAAATGTTCATTGGGAGGTCCTCTACTAAATTTGTTATTTTGGTGCAGATCGGAAATCCAACATGGCCGCCAGGGCCAATAATGTGTTCTGATTGGTTGAAACTTTGAAAATCTTCTTGTCAGAAACTACTTAGCCGATGGAATTGTAACATTACAGAAATGATGACTGGATGGTCCTCTACTAAATATGTTATTTTTGTGCCGATCGCATATCCAAGATGGCCGCCATGACTCGACTTAGTTTAACATTGGACCCTATGGGAATTTCACATTTTCATCTTTTTTTTTCTGAAACCACGCAACAGATTTGAACCAATCTTGGCAGAAATGTTCATTAGATGGTCATATACAAGATTTTTGTTTTTGGCGCTGATCGGAAATCCAACATGGCTGCCAGGGCCCATAATGTGTTCTGATTGGTCGAAATTTTAAAAATCTTCTTGTTAGAAACCACTAAGCCAATTGAATTGTGACTTTACAGGAATGATCATTGGGTGATCCTGTACTAAACCTGTGAATCGTTTGCTGATCGGAAATTTAAGATGGCCACCATGACTCGACTTAGTTTTAACATAGGACCTATGGAAAAAATGTTTAAAAGTCTTCTCCTCTGAAACCAGCAAGTCAATTTAAAGCAAACATGGCATGAATGGTCCTTAGGTGGTCAACTTTCAAAATTATGTCCTGTGAGCCCGACCTCCATCCAAGATTGCCGCAGTCAGCGGACATAGTTTTAACATAGGACCCTATGGGAAAATTGTTTAAAAGTCTTCCCTCTGAAACCAGTCAGCCAATTTAAAGCAGATATGGCATGGATGGTCCTTGGGTAGTATACTTTTAAAATTGTGTCCGGTGACTACTACCTCCATCCAAGATGGCTGCCATGAGCACACATAGTTTTAACATAGAACCCTATGGGATTTGAATAGTAACTTAGATGTATTCGGCATGCAGACATTCTTAAGAGGACTTAGTTATGTCAGGTGAGCGATACAGGCTCATGTGAGCCTCTAGTTTTAAATTTTATGTTTTCAAGTTTTATGTATAATTTGCATGACAATTGCAAAGTTTTGGGGGTTCATTGTTCTGTAAAGCAAGCAATTGACTACACTAACCATCTTTTCATCATTTAACATGGTCAGCCACGATATTGATGGAAAATTACTAATAGTAGTTCTTTCAGTGACAAATACATTTTCATACCATTATCCGGCGAGTGATAGTTATTTTTGTTTTACACAAAGTGAATATTTTGTCAGCTATATCATGGCGAGAACAAGCTACATTTTGATGAGATTATGAAAAATGTTCAGTTGGATTTTTATAGTGCTAACTCATTAAAACAACAGCCCAATTGTAGAAATATTTATTCTATTTTCTAAATTCAGAATATGATTTTCACAATATTTACTATAATTAATCAGGGTACTCCGGTTTCCTCCACCAACAAAACTTACTGCCATGATATAACTGAAATATTGTTGAAAGTGGCATAAACACCATAACCCTTACCCCCTACAATAAAACAGAATTCATTATCAAGTATTCAGTATAACTTCTCTAATGGTGCTGATTATTAATATAAACAGATAGAAGGTCAAGGTATTTGTTAGATATTTGGGGGAAAGTATGTAATCATTGTTATGTTGAGCATATATTTTCAATATACTATGCATTTTATTTATTTATAATAAAAGAATGAATATAAAGATATTTTTGTAAGTTTTTGGATAGGTTAACCTAACCATTATGATGCTATAAAAGTAACAAAATTACTACTCTAGTCTTTTCCATGTTAACTGGAATGAAGAAATTTGAGGATTATTGTGATGTTAAGAGCTACAATTTAATTAAAATTAGATCTTTGCACTTGCTCCCCGTTTTACTAGTAGAGAAAAAGTGAGTGAACGATGATTATTTAATTCCACAAGAGCAATTTTTCAGTTGTATCATGGTAAGAACAAGTTTTTGTTTGCCAAGGTAATGATCATGTCTGTTTTGTACTAGACCAACATGCAGAGGTGGATTTTATGGTGCTATCTCAGTGAAACAACAGTCCACGGGTAGACATGTCGCTTCATTCATGGACACATTATTCTGATTCTGAGCTAACCAGTCTTTGCTATTATTCCTTATAGCTGCATGCAGTCGCAGAGAGGAGAAGCAGCAAACACCAACTTTATATTTGGACCAAGGATAGGACCTACAATCTAACACATGTGAAGTGGGGAAGCTAACCAGTACAACTTTGGGGTGGTACAAGACAAAAACCGTAGCTCTTATGGTCAAATCAAAGAAAAGACAAAAAAGATCGTAAGCGCTGTGGTTCTGCAGCTATGTTTGCAGATGTATTGTATATGTACATAAAGTACAGCGATTGTTGCTGAATTTTGTATTCCAAATCATGAAGTAGAATTTTGTGCTCCGTCTTATATCATGCATCAAATTATTGGCAGCGTTCTGTGCTTTATTTATTAAACTGACCTATCATGGACATGACACAGGATAAAAGGTGGCTCCAGCGAATTTTTGCTAGTCCTTGGCCTCTGTCATGAATGGTACTCTTCCAAAATTTTGTCTGATGAGCGTTCCCTTCATTCAAGATAGCCAACATGACTGAAGATTGAATTTGTTGCATTGATTGTCAAATCCCTTCCTCATTTCTGTACTTTTTAGATTGCTCAGAAAAGTTTGAAGATACCAAAGGGAAAATGGGTCAACATTACACAGAAAACTAAAGATTGAGCATGAACCCCAGTAAAAAATGAGGGTGAACTCAATTGATCTGGAAAGGCAAGCAGTTGCTGCTCCAATAGCAGTACCTGTAAACTTGTTCTTGTGTTGAATAGCATGACATATTAGCCTTTGGATGCTAAGCAACAAACAATCAAATCAAATCTTTTTATATATTTATGAGAATAGCCTATCCATCAGTGCCATTAGCCCTTTGATTAATTTTTATAACTGGTATATGAGGGAACACAAGTGTTAAGATTTCCAGACACCTACATGTACTTACTTTAAACATTCTTAATTGTTCAATGACAAATGAATGGATCAGACATGTCTTCTCTAGGCATCTACACTAAAATAAGGCAGGGCCATAATGGTTGTGATCGTATGGTAGATAGATTTCCAGCTAGCTATGTAATCAGTGCCTATCGCCCCTAAAGTTTTGAGTTCAAATTCTGCTCATGGCGAGGTGTACTTGATACAACGTTATGTGATAAAGTTTGTCAGTGACTTGCGGCAGGTCGATGGTTTTCTCCGGGTACTCTGGGTTTCCTCCACAAATAAAACTGACAGCCACGATATAACTGAAATATTGTATGACAGTGGCATTAAACACCATAACCCTCTTCCTTGTTTTATCCCGCCTCAGTGGTGTATTGGTTAGCATCCCCACTTGTGTGGTACATTGTGGGTCATATCCCCAGTCCAAATATAAAATTGGTATTAGTTGCTTCTCCACCTGGCATTCAGTTTTAATGAATAAGAGCAGAGACTGGTTAGCTCAAAATCAGGATAATGTGTCCAAGTAGAGTGAGATGTCTATCTGTAGACTATTGTTTCACTGTGCTAGCACTATAAAATCCAATTCTGCATGTTGGTCTAGTACAAAACAGACATGATCATTACCTTGGCAAACAAAAACTTGTTCTTACCATGATACAACTGGAAAATTGCTCTTGTGGCATTAAACAACCATCACATACATTGTACCCACTCTTTCTCTTAAAATAAGTGCTTATGGCAGAATGTCTATGTTGCAAGGCTTAGTGTCTTCATAGATTGGTATGTACAATAGTCCCCCTCTTGTTAAGCCACTCCCACCAAAGGCTACCCCTCTTGTCTGTCCAGATTTCAGATAGCAGTGTAAACAGAGATATGCAAATCGTGTGTGAAATTTGTTTAAAAAAACACAAAAAAGTACAACAAAGCTGAATATGCATGTACCTGTGATCAACCATGCTGCATGCATAATTTATGGTGAACCTAGGTGTATGGCTATGGAAAGAATCACCAAATCACAAAAACTCAACATAAATTTAAGTCATGATCAGTAGACCATAAAAATGAGGTCAAGGTCATGTGACACATGATTGGCTGACATGTACACACCATGATCAATGTGGGAATAAAGTATGGTGAACATTGGTTGCATTGTAATGGAGAAACTAATAAAAAAAAACTTGACATTGTTAATGCGATTTGCCTCGGCAAAACATTACCTATGTCTTGCCGTGGCCTAGCGACTACAAAGTTCAAAGTTCTTTATTTCCAATTAAGGGTCCCGAAGGACATACTGACAATACAGCAACATGTACATTCATAATTAAAACACACATTTTAGAACAATTCAATCAAAATGAAATAACACTACAAGATTGCGGTATTATTATTATTATTATATATATACACACACATAGATACATACATTTTTTGTACACACACACACACACATATATTCATAGCCAAGACAAAAATTGCTCATTTGGCATTAATATGACTAAACAACAATCACTCGATCACTCACTGTAAGCTTAAGCTTTTGTTGATTCAATGTTTGGATTTATTTGTTTCATAAATCATATTTAGTTTATCAGTATCTAATTCTTATTAAGAAGTTGAAGCTGTCTTGATAGTGAGAATTTTTATTATGAAATGTGTTATACAATGAAGATTTTGATGACATAATATTAATATAAACAAATTTGCGTCAAGTGTCTGAAGGCTGAATAAACGTTTCTTCATTCATGCTGATTCTAAAAACTTTTGCTCCATAATAGTCAATCACATAATCTGACCCATCGGATGGAGTCACGACTTGAGCTGCAATCAATATAATGTCTATGAGCTGTCCCAGGAAGAAAAATCCAAGTGTTGAAAATTTCAGAAGACCAATTGCTGGGTAACCGAGATAAAATCTATCAATACCAAACATGCCTAGATATACCGACAGCAACAGGGCTGTCTCAAAAGAATATCCATTAGTCCATCTACATGAAATTTTTCTAGAAAATCCCACTGTTGTGCCATTGAAAGTATGTTCTTTGCCCTCATATTTAGAGGATTTACATGTTATATTTTCTGCTGGCATACAGTTTACAGAGACTAACTTTGTGTTTCCATCACAGCCAATTTCACTCTGTGATTCTGTGTCTATAACTGGCCGCATACAAGTATACTGTCCAAGTTGCAAGTCTTCACATCTTCCTGCTAAATATTCAAGTGCTCCTACTTTGATACATAATGCAGCAATAAGTGACCACACAATCTGTATGATCAATACATTTTTAATATATCTCAGTCCAAAATTCAAGTAGTTCATTTTTCTCTAGCTAAAAATAACATTATACAGGTTTTTTTTTTCACACTCAGTTTCTTATTCCATTTTGTTGACAGTCAACCGGAAGTTGTGGAGAGTTGTCTGCCCTTTAATTGGTATAACATTGCGCGAAATAAGTCGTTGATTATTTTAGTAAACACTTGTAAATTATTGTCTTAAATTTTCAATTGTAATATCAATTTTGTTTAAAAGAAAAAGAGAAGACTAATTTTTATCCATTTTGATGCAATTTGATCAACTTTATTTAATTATTTATTTTTAAGCGGACATCATTGCGCAGGTGTTGTTAGTCACCATATTCAACAACGTGGGTGAAATCAGTAACACAGAAAATTACACAGTTAGGTTAAAATTATGGCCTCTAGTTCAAGTGACGATGCTTCATCGTGTAGTGACTCAGAATTGGAAGAAATAGCATCGAAAGCCTCAAATAAAATAAGAAATTTATTACAAAAATCACGGAATGTAAAACTGAGAAAACAAACGTCAATAACTCCAAAAAAAGGGAAATCTGACAATAAACCAACACAGACTGTTAAAGACACTCTTGGATTTGTTATTGATAAAACACCTTTAAGAAATGAAGCAGTTGATGATGAGACAAATTTACGAGAAATTAACAATGAAATCGAAGAAGACAAAGTTACAAAGAAACAAACAAATAAAAAGAAAGTGTAAGTAAAATAGGATTTTCTTTTTAATGCACAATTGTAGAATAAATTTTGATGAATCCCAACCATTAAGTCTTGAGTGAGGTGTACTCGATACAGCAATGAACTTTATGTGTTAAAGGTTGTCAGTGACTTGTGGCAGGTTGGAAGTTTTCTCCAGATATTCTGGTTTCCTTCAGTTCACCAATAAAACTGATGATATAATTTAAAGATTTCCAGTCAAATCGGCCACAGTTAAATCGGCCCAAGTCAAATCGGCCCAAAAAAAAAAAAGAAATAAACAAAGACAAATAAAAGAATATTAATGTACCAATGGTATTTTGAACTAGTTTATGTTCAGCATAAAAACCTGCCAAAGTCATGAAATCTTTTTACCTTTTTTTTAGTCAGAGTTAAGTAAGATGAGTGCCAAACGGGACCCCATTGGAAATAAGCCATACGGCTTTCATGGGCTATCCTGATTAAATATCAACTTTTTTTGCTCTTACTTTTCAATGATTCATGTAGTATTGGAATTCATGTACATGATTTTTAAATTTTTATCAGTAAATCATAAAAGGTAGACCGTTTTGTATATGGTATGTCTTATGATATTTTAATACTTTGCATTGTTTCACATTGTCTTATAAATTGTATGTTTTACTGTATTTGCAATGTTTGCTGTTGATATTTAATCAAATAAATCTATCTATCTATCTATCTATAGCATGCAGTATAGAAAATTGCACGAATGGAAATGAAAGATTTTTTTTTCTAATTTTTTAAGAATACCAGTTATTATGCGTCAAAAAACTATCAGCAAATATTGTTGCCAACAAGTCATAATGTAACTAGAAAGGTCAAAATTACGACCTAGTTATTCATATGCTTTTAGAAATAAAATTTTGCGGCTGTAAACCAGAAATAGAATAAAAATAAATAAAAAATAGCTATCAATTTTTTACAAAACTATTGAAAAACGCCGATACGACGTGATATGTGCTGTTAAANGTATGTCTTATGATATTTTAATACTTTGCATTGTTTCACATTGTCTTATAAATTGTATGTTTTACTGTATTTGCAATGTTTGCTGTTGATATTTAATCAAATAAATCTATCTATCTATCTATCTATAGCATGCAGTATAGAAAATTGCACGAATGGAAATGAAAGATTTTTTTTTCTAATTTTTTAAGAATACCAGTTATTATGCGTCAAAAAACTATCAGCAAATATTGTTGCCAACAAGTCATAATGTAACTAGAAAGGTCAAAATTACGACCTAGTTATTCATATGCTTTTAGAAATAAAATTTTGCGGCTGTAAACCAGAAATAGAATAAAAATAAATAAAAAATAGCTATCAATTTTTTACAAAACTATTGAAAAACGCCGATACGACGTGATATGTGCTGTTAAAGCAACTTGCAAAATTTACAAAAACCACACAAGAACAGTAAAAAGGTTGTTTTTTTTTTGTACCAACTCAAAAGTGCATGAAATAAATAAAATGTTGTACAAGTGCGCAAATAACCATTTTTTTTAATGAATCACTCATCAAATGCTAAAATAGTATCAATTTTGAAAAGAATTAACAATACATCTTATCAAATTAAATAAAAAAAACATAATACAATGATTTGATCTGGGGCTGATTTAACTGGGGCCGATTTTGTTTGTTGCCGATTTGACCTGCTTCCTAATTTAAATATTGTTGAAAGTGGGAATAAACACCATAATAAACCCCCTTATTACTCGGTAAAAAATGGTGAGTCCCAAAAACAGATAATGAGTTCAGAAATCGCCTAGACGAGTTGCAATTATCTTTGATTGTATACAATGTATCATGTTCACATATGATTTCTGAAAAATGTAGTTAGTGTGAGTAATTTGAAAAGCAGAATGATGAGATGACCAAGTCAAAAGTTTCAGTTATTTTGTTCCAAGTTAAAGTAAATTAGTGTGAAAAGTTGTAGAATGGATTGAAGGCCATAAAAAATGTTATGCTTTGACTTTTGGAATGTACATGTAATATGGATATGCATAAGTATATGTCACAATTTTGATGGAAATACAAGCTTTGTCTTTGTAGTTGCAACTTTCATTCAAGGACATTTATCTCGTGCTAAAAGTGTGTTGTGCCTTAAACATTTTTGTCTGGAGCCCTTATGCTAAATTTTTCAAAACAATGGAAAATTTCATAGCTCTGTTATATCAAACTAATGTTATAACTTAATTTGTTTAAAAAAAACGGTTTACATTTTTTTTGTATGTTGCATTTTCATCCATATTATTCTTATTATATTATTTGATTAGACACCTGTATATAGAAATTGTTAATTATAACTTGAAGCAGGGTATATCACACTCACCTTACCATTGAAGACTGTGACAGCAAGATGAAGGATATGTTAACCATATACATGTATGCATGTTAACATGGCTAATGTCACATATTTCATAGTTATACATTTTTGTATAAAGATAATAAAACTTTTGTTGTCTTTCATTGTATTTGCAGGGGAAGCTTGTCATCAACTTTACAAACAACAATACAGATATCTGATAATTACCTGAATAATAATAATTTGATGAAAAAAGGAAAATCAAAATTAACCGAGAGTAATAATTATGACGAGGTGAGACTTTGTATTGGTATTAATTTGTTATTTTTAACTTTTTGGTATTTAACATTACCATGTAAATGCATCAAGTGGAATACGGTTGTTTCGAATGATGTCAATTCCGATCGTGTTCCGTCTTTTTCGTATCTTGATGTCCAAAATGTTAGGAAGACTGCTTCTGGTGTTTACGCTATTACTGTGACATCAACAAATCATAGACATAGATGCAATAGATTATAAGTAATTGTAATATGGAGAAGTCAAGAAAACGGCTGAGTAAATACTGGTGTTCGGTACCTCACTGTCTGTCTGATAACAGAAATATATCAAGAGAGACCGTTTTCCTTTCATGATGCTGACAGCAGTAAATAAAGTAAGACAACAAATTAAATTTTAGAGAAGTAATTGTCTCAGCATTGAAGTCTTTGATATAAATAAAATAATTTAATTGATATCTGTCTGTTACAGAAAATGTTAAGAATTCTTATGTTTAGGAACGTTAAATAGCGCATAGCGATTGGAGTTTTCATTGTGTGCATTTACGCCGGAAGTCCAGTGCCTAACATTCCATCAAGATCACGTGGTCTGGCAGACGAAAATAACAAACTTTTGACATAATGGAAATGATTCGAAACAAGCATATTGAGAGTGTCAAACTTTTCTGAGATCATTAATGATGTAATCATAATGGTAATCTTTTTCAAATGACAGAGAGGGAGATCGAGCACATTTAAAAGGGAGATTGAAGCCCTTAAAGAGAGCGAGGTTTTTTCTCTAATTCTACAACACTTTTGTACATATTTACAAAAGTCAATTAATTTCAGTCAGCAAATTACAACTAATTAATGTATTTACAAAATACTGGTCACAATAAAATACTCTTATTTTACATGAATGCATTTCATTTACCGTAATTATTTTGTGTCCTTGCTTTGTTTTGATATTCTCCTATTTGTATAGACATTTTTTATACATTTTTAATCTTTATCGTTTTCTTACAACTGTTTAATGTACGAGGAATTTTTCAGACAAAAAATAACATTTTTTTTTTCATGATCAGGAATTTAAAAGAGAAAAAGGTATAATATTGAGGAGTTAAATATAAAAAAAACTTTAACTTGAATATTTTTTTATATTAATTTACATAAAATTGTAGAAAACTTTTAAATTTTTAAAGCTACCGGTACATTTTGTAATTTATACATATCGGTTTTCACGATCATTTTTCAAATAATTTCCAAAAGATGAAAAGTCATTAAAGCATTTTGTAGACATTTTTAGAAATAAAAAATCACATTCGGTCTTTTCTTTAGAAACCACAGAACCATAATAATTCTCGTTTCTGATTGGTCAAATTGAAATGTGAGTTCTCTACTAAAGCGATCAGACATAATTTGATTCAGGTTAGTGCTACTGAGCCTATGTTTATCATGTTTATGCTCTTACTTCATTTATGTTATTTTTAGATTATGAAGAAAAGTGTTATTACGCCTGATTTCGAAAAACATTTTTCACTCACGCCTTATGAAGAAAGTGTTCGACAGCAAAAAAAGCAAAGAAGAGTAAGTTGATTTTATAAGGATAAAAAAGTTAAAGAAAACCGGGGGGGAGAATCAAGAATGGACATTCAAGAGACACAGGAAACATTGGCCATAACAACAACTTTTATTTTATCAATCATGATGCCCCAAAAGAGCAGAACAATTACAATCAGAATTAAAATATACAATTGATTACTATTGATTGCATTGATTGGAGAGAGAGAAAAAGAAAAAAAAACAATATAAATATCCTGATGGGAGAAATAATAAAGAAAAAGAAAAGTAATAATAATATATTCAGTAAATGTGTAAAGGGAGACAACAAATACAGTGTTTGGTGTATATATGTCCTTTATAATGTGCATAAGACACAGAACAAAAATAAACAAAACAAACCACAACACAGAAAACTTAGAGCATCACATACCCCACCAAAAAAACAGGCGACGGGTGAATCTAGGTGCTCGTGTAGGGCACACGCACGTTACCTTAGAGCAACACACACCCCACCAAAAAAACAGGCGACGGGTGAACCTAGGTGCTCGTGTAGGGCACACGCACGTTACCTTAGAGCAACACACACCCCACCAAAAAAACAGGCGACGGGTGAACCTAGGTGCTCGTGTAGGAACATGCACGTTACCTTAGAGCAACACACACCCCACCAAAAAAACAGGGGACTGGTGAACCTAGGTGCTCGTGTAGGGCACACACACTTTACCTTAGAGCAACACACACCCCACCAAAAAAACAGGGGACAGGTGAACCTATGTGCTCGTATAGGGCACATGCACGTTACCTTAGAGCAACACACACCCCACCAAAAAAACAGGTGATGGGTGAACCTAGGTGCTCGTGTAGGACACATGCATGTTACCTTAGAGCATCACATACCCCACCAAAAAAACAGGCGACGGGTGAACCTAGGTGCTCGTGTAGGACACATGCACGTTACCTTAGAGCAACACACACCCCACCAAAAAAACAGGCAACGGGTGAACCTAGGTGCTCGTGCAGCGCACATGCACGTTACCTTAGAGCATCACATACCCCACAAAAAAAACAGGCGACGGGTGAACCTAGGTTCTCGTGTAGGGCACATGAACGTTACCTTAGAGCAACACACACCCCACCAAAAAAACAGGCGACGGGTGAACCTAGGTGCTCGTGTAGGGCACACGCACGTTACCTTAGAGCAACACACACCCCACCAAAAAAACAGGCGACGGGTGA
>MJUT01046205.1:317257-331161 GCA_002080005.1 Gigantidas platifrons | reverse complement strand
TTTACCTTTACCTTATCATTTAAAAAATATATGATATTTTAATTTTTCAATGTAATATTTTTATTCTTCATGTACATGTATATGTGATTTTTAGACCCTTGTGACCACTTCATGGCCACATGTCTAACATCATTCATGTGGGTTCGAGCCCAAATGCCCCTATCTCACCTGCTAAGGTTTCCAAACACATATCTTCAGAGTATTCAGTGAGCTACCTAAGGTCGGGGTTTCCATCAGTCAATTATACTGACCCACCCGGGGCTCCTAGCATTAAGTCTGATAGTGACAATATAACTGAAAAATGGGGACACCTACCCATTGCCAGTTGTTTCACCGTTCGGTTCGTTACAACTGTCTTGGCTTCCACCTCCATTAAGACTGGTAGTCACAATATACTAATATAGCTGATAATTAACTTAAGAGAGGCTCAGGAGTGGATTAGAACATGGGGGAAGCTTTCTGAGTGGACTGAAAAGTGTTTATTGGGGGGGGGGATATTGTAAGTGGACTGGAAAGTGAGGGCAAGCTTCGGGGGAAGTGGGGAAAGCTTTCACATCTGACAAGCAAAGAGTCATTTGGCTTTAAAAACACTCTTACCTCTTGATTTAATGTTCATTTTGGACTTTCATGATAAAATTCCAATTTTTTCGAAATTTTAGTTTAGACAAAAAAGTGGGGGAGGGGGCAAAAATATACTTTTGGAAGTTGGAGGCATTTGCTCTCCTGACAAAAAATGTCACACTGTCGAAATATGTCCAAAATCCAATAGAAAAATAGTAGAATTAGGCAAAATTTATATCCTAACACACAAATATACATGACCGCTCACTTTCAACTTGGCCATTTTCCTAGATTGGTACAGTAATGTCAATAAAAAGTGGAGGGGTTAAGTTCTTTTTTTTTTGGACACATCTCCCCGCCCTCCCCTCTCTTAGACGAAAGTGACAATACACACCAATGATCATGTCTTCTTACCTCTTGGAAATTAAAATATATTTTTTTCAATATGTTATATGTATCCTTTCCTGTAATACAGCTTCTTCTAAGATATAGTCTTTCCTATTTTTATGATTTTTTTCTTCACTATTGTATCGAATATATGGGTTTCTTTCCGTTCACTGCATCGGTGGTGTAATGGTTAGAGCATGCTCGCCTCGAGTGCATATATCTTGGGTTCGAGCCCCTGTAGGGTGAAATCAAAGACTATAACATCAGTAGTTGTTCTCCGTTAAACAGGCAGCATAAAGGAGAAAGAGCAAAAAGTTCCGAGCCCGAAGTCTGGGTAATGTGTGCGAGTGAAGAGACACGTCAAGCCACTGACTGTTGTTTCAGTGAGCTAGCATTACCGGTATAGAAATCCAACAAAGTGTCTTGATCTATTACAAAGTGGATATCATTTATTAAGATTGTGGTTTATTGTGCTTAACGCCACTTTCAACAATATTTCACTTATATCGTAGCGGTCAGTTTTATTGGTGGAGGAAACAAGAGTACCCAGAGAAAACCACCGACCTGTCGTAAGTCACTGACAAACTTTATCACAAGTATTTGTATTGTATTATGCCTTCAATCCCTTTAGTGGTAAAATTGTGTATAATTAATACAGATTGATTGATTAAATTAAGATCATCATCCAAAGTAACTTGTTCTCGTCATGATATAGCTTAAAAAATTGCTTATTTGGCGTTTAACAACACTCACTCTTTACCTTCATGACCCTGTTAAGTACAAATATAGAATCATTATTTGTCTTATATCATGTTGGTTGCATTAAGTAATGATCTAGTCTCCCTGTGGGTGATTAACCATCGTCACTGTTAACATAGAGACCTGGAATCACCTGAACAGATGGTTGGCAGGTAAGTCTTCAAAATAAAAATTTCTTGTGAAATATATTGGATATATTTCATTATTGGTTACCATGTTACCATGTTCGGGTATGCTATTAAACGGTGCTCTGTTTCTTCTTCTGGGCGCACAGGATAAATAATATTAGGGGACGGGGAAAGATGAGGGGTGACACTAATATAACCTTAAGAAGAGAATAAAATATTAGTATTAAGTAAATAGAGTTCTAAGGATATTTGGCCTGGGTTATGGTGTTTAACGCCACTTTCAACAATTTTGCAGTTATATTGCAGCGGTCAGATTTATTGGTGGAGGAAACCGGAGTACCCGGTAAAAACAGCGACCTTCCGCACTAAGGATATTGGATATAAAAAAAAATGAATAAAGTATAATATTTGAATCGCATAATTCCAGTTTAGCACTAACTTAATCTCGATCGTTGAGATTAGGATTCCGGTGAAGTTTTTGGTCAGTTTCTACATCCTAGGATTTTTGGTCAGTTTCTACATCCTAGAATGTAGAAACTGACCGAAAATTTCTTCGGAATCGTAATCTCAACGAGATTAGCACTAACTATACACAGTTTTTGCTAAAACTAAAATATAGGCCTAATTCTTTTCCATATTTTGTTTTCAAGCACATTCTACAGGTTATTGTGACATGATTAAATTGAAATGATACAGAAATGCATTTATTTCTTCTTCTTTTTATTTGATATTTACACTGAAATAATTTCAAAACTTACAATTCAAATTCAAATTTGTTACTTTAATATTCAATTATTACTCATGCAAGCCTATCGCCAATATGGCGTGGGTTCGCGCCCGGCTTTGTAAATTACAAAAAGGATGCACTCGACTCGCAGCCGCAAGTGATCAAGTCTACCAGTTGTTGCCCATGGTTGGTGGTTCTCTCCGGGTACTCCGGCTTCTTCCAGCGCTAAAACTGGTCCCATGATATTGCTGAACGTGGCGTTAAACACAAAAAAAAATCAATCAATCAATCGTTATTCCATTATTAAGTCTTTATTCACTTGTATCTATGTGTTCACTTGTCTGTTCGTCCAGGCCTTTGGTTTCAATAACCGTAATTTGTACACATTTTTAATATAAGAAAACTATAAGTGGAATAATTTCAAATTTTAAAATGGTTAGGAATTATGAAATAATGCTGTGGTTATTTTCACTGTTCTAGAGTTATGGTTCTTTGCTTTCGTTTCCGTCCATTATAAATTCTGAATTGAGGTCTTCTTTTTTAAACATTTTGAACAACGAAAATCAAATTTTTAATAACTTATCAGAATCAGAAAAACTTTCATATATTTTAAACCCATCAACACCATCTCAAGTAAATAAACTGGGTTCCTTTTAAACAAAAAGTCATTAGAACTGAGGACAGGGGACTCCTAACATATTTACTTGACAATGTCGATTTCATGTTCTCTTTGTTACCTGTCTGTTTATGTGTATAATTGTCACAAACTGTATTGTTTAATGACAATACAATTTTGAATTTGAATTTGAATTATACTTCAGTTTCGAATTAGGAAATGAAAAATATGTAGAAAAGTATTAATGGGAATTTGATACCAAACAAAACAAAAACGACAGAGATATATAAATGTAAAACAGCAGGGACTATAGTATATAAGGTAGTCTGTTTTCATACTACTATACATGTATATATGAAAATAATAATCTTTCAAGTCCCTGTAACGAGCGTGAAACTTGCCGATATAACTTTCTGTCCGATTTCCGTGCTTGTTCTCAAAAACGTCTAATCAAATATTGTATCAAGTATATTCTGATTGGATTATTTAGGCTACTCCTATTTGAACATTTTATGATCGCAAGATGTCAACATATATAGCTGCTGGAAAAATCGCTGAAAGTGGCACTAAGCAAACATTCAATCAATCAATGATATATATTTTCTTTATTATATAATTGCTTTAGATAGGTGGAAACATTACTTTAATCTTGGTTGGTCACGCTCCGATACGATTCATGGCGAGTGGAGAATATCGGAATGTGATCAGCAGTGAGTTATCGACGATGTGATTGTGGTATTTTGTGCGACCTTGGGTTAAAAAAATATCAATAATAAAAAGAAAAAAGTGGGAATTAACAATTATTTCGCTTTCATAGATGGTAATTTCAGCAGAAAAAAATGACATTGTGACCAGTTACTTGCAGAAAACATCTTTATAAAGTGTTAAGCCTAAGGACACAAACGTGTAGAATTTGTTGCATATTTAACACCTATAAGTGACAGGTTAACTAAGATATATTGGAATCCGATCAACGGATCTAGGTCAATAATATTATATGTATCTTTTAAAAGAAATATTGCCTACACCAAATATTTGTCCTTTTACTTTTGGCCATTGTATTTTCGGTCTTCATTTGATTTACGCCATATGATTACCCCTTTAAGTATCTTCAAACTCTTTTTTACAAACATTAAATCATATTTAAAAAGATAGTACTGAGATATGGGCCTTCAACTACCATTTCTTATAACCTATTATCCATGCATTAGGAGCTGTAACATGCTACGACAATGACATTTTAAATAGCGTCGAGACCTTAGGACGAGGCGAGTTATGCATTTGACTTGTTTCGCACAATCAGTGGACGCCAATCCCGTGATGTTCATACTCGGTAGCGGGAAAACTATGTTAATTTCCATTTCTTTACCATTAAAATACATATAATATCTTGTGCTCAAATATTTAACTTAATCAAATTATCTTGTGCTTAGATCTTTAACTTAATAGAATTATATTCTGCTCAAATATTAAACTTAATAAAATTATCTTGTGCTCAAATGTTTAACTTAACAAAATAACCCTGTACTCATATCTTTATCTAAATAAAAGTATATTGTGCTCAAATCTTTATCTTTATAAATTTATCTTGCCCTCAAATCTTTAACTTAATAAAATTATATTCTGCTCAAATTTTTAGCTTAACAAAATAGCTTTGTGCTCAAATTTTTATCTTAATCAAATCGTCTTGCGCTCAAATCTTATCTTAATAAAATTATTTTGCTCTCAAATCTTTAACTTAATAAAATTATATTCTGCTCAAATTTTTAGCTTAACAAAATAACCTTGTGCTCAAATTTTTATCTGAATAAAATCGTCTTGCGCTCAAATCTTAACTTAATAAAATTATATTCTGCTCAAATTTTTAGCTTAACAAAATAACCTTGTGCTCAAATTTTTATCTTAATCAAATCGTCTTGCGCTCAAATCTTATCTTAATCAAATTATTTTGCGCTCAAATCTTTAACTTAATAAAATTATATTCTGCTCAAATTTTTTTACTTAGCAAATTAACCTTGTGCTAAAATCTTGATCTTAATAAAATTAACTTGCGCTCAGATCTTTAAATTAATAAGATTATATTATGCACAAAACTTTAAATTAATAAATTTTCAAATTTACAAAGAAATCAACAAGAATAAATGTCATGTGCTTCCGTTAAGAAACATGTCATCATCTCATGTGTCAATTGGTAAATCTTTGTACATCATATCTGCGGGGCTGTCATTGAGTGTGGAAAGTTTGTAATACGACATTATGAAATCTGGGCCAATTAAGGGTCATCCATAGCGTACGAACTATATATTGCACTAGTTATGAAGATATCAGAACATATAGACCTTATCGATGATGTAAATTGTTATCATGCTCGTATATTGTGGTTGGCGCCCCCTGTCGGGTCAACCCAGATTGTAAATTTATATTTGCATCACTCATCATTGAAGAGTAAGAACAAATACTGGTTTGTTCGGAATCAGGTTAATATGTCTTTAAGTGGAGCCACATGTCGACAAGAAGAATGTTGTTTCAGTGAGGTAGCACTATAGAAAGTCATATTAAGGGGGTGCCATACACTACAGGGAGATAACTCTTTAAAATCAGTTGAACGTTTTGATCATATGATGTTTGTATGCAGATTTCAAGCATCTCGGTGATCTGTGGTTTTCACAGAGAGAAAAGCTGCCATGTGGCTAGTGAATTTATAGGTCTGAGTCGATAGGTTGG
This sequence comes from Gigantidas platifrons, assembly GCA_002080005.1. Taxonomy (NCBI): domain Eukaryota; kingdom Metazoa; phylum Mollusca; class Bivalvia; order Mytilida; family Modiolidae; genus Gigantidas; species Gigantidas platifrons. The sequence continues at coordinate 325,259 of MJUT01046205.1, read as the reverse complement.
AATTTGTTAAAATTTTGATATTTATTACAGTAGATATATTCAAACACACTGCCAAAAAAAAAGAGAAAATTAAACCAGCAGATCAAATTTTACCTGAAGTGTATGGTACCACCTTAAGCGTGTTGGTCTAAAACAAAGCGGACATTATCATCATATCGTCGAAATGAAACTTGTTATCGCCATGATATACATGTAGGTATAAAATTCCTCTCTTGGCGTTAAACTACAATCACTCAATCACTCAGATTATTACCATATTCAAATTTAAAATTTGTTATTGGCATACATGTACTAAATTTTAAAATCATTTAACAAAATCGACAAAATTTGCACGTGCGCCAAGCTCTACTTGAACCGCAACTTTATATTGAACGAAATTAGCAGTTGACTTTCTTCGAAGTTTAAAGTACACCTGTGAAATCTTGATAGTATAATGCAATAGAAAATATGCACCAGAGCATATTCTGCTAAAAGCGTTTTTCCAATTTCATACAATTTTTTTTCTGGATTTGACTATGATCGAGTAACACGGTTGGTATGTAATCAGAAACTGGAACTGCTTCCTGTTCGCGAGCACCTGGATTCAACATCCGGTTTGTTGGTGGAATCCTTGTGGCTCCTCTATTTAGATTTCTGTGTTGTATTATTTTGCTCTTCGTCAAGTGTTTTTTTGTATAATGTTGCCTGTGTCGGTCTCTGGATTGTCCAGTCTTTATAGCTCTTCTGTTTTTTGGGGTTTTCTCTAAAGTTTATTTATAGCTTGGGGTATTTTTTTTCCAAAATAGTGTTAAAATCAAAATTAATGAATATACAGGAAACCATAATCATGCTAAACAAGAAAAAACTAAATAATCATAATTAAGCAAGAGATCGGAGAACACAAGCCACCAGTAAACTCCGGTAGTGAGAACAAGGATGTATATAACAAAATGGCAAGCTACACCTGTTCCGTCCATGACCCATGAAGTTTAAGGTCATTATCCCATAACCAGTGTGATGTTCTCAGTCGTGACCTGTGAACTCGACATGATGGATGTACAATTATGACATCGATAATATTTTAACATCTATGAGGTATAACACGGAAACCACATATTGGTTAACCAACCCGTAATGAGAACCATAAATCGTCTTTATTACTGCGATATTATATAATAGCTGAAATACTGATTATGTTGACGTTAAACACCAATCAATTAAAATCATTATTAATTTTAAAGCGACGATCATGTAGAAAATCTAAATAACTTAATATCAAGATTTCCTTAATAAATGAATAAATACTAGTAAATAAATACTAAAGAATGCCAATACAATTCATTGTTGTGAGTTCGAATCCCGCTCAAACGAGGTGTACTTGATACAACATTATATGATACAGTTTGTCAGTGATTTGCGACAGGTCGGTGGTTTTCTATGGGTACTCCGGTTTCCTCCACCAATAAAATTGACGGTCACGATATAACTGAAATATTGTTGAAAGTGGAGTTAAGCACCATAAAACCAAACAAACAATATCATATAAATTATATATTATTGCAGCTCTGGGGTACCATCAAGCCAAGGCGATGCCATGGACAGTTTGGATTTATATAGCTGTTCCATTAACATTCTGTTTTATACAGGTGGAATCACAGTATAACCAAATTATCTCCCTTGGAAATCCAAACAGAGGCTCACGTCCAGCTATCACAAATGTCATTTCATTTCAAAATAGGTACAATCATGTTAACGACCTATCACAAACAAGATATACAGTGTTACCGTTATATAAATATGGAAATATACCCACATATGAATTACTTCCGGTGCATTTAAGTCAAACCACAAATTCTCCATTACGACAATTTCATGTTGCCACGATGCCATCAAGAAATACACGGAATTTTCAGATGCCACCAAGAAATCCTAGAAATTTTCCATTTATGGGTACGGATAATTCTGAAATGTCAAGAAATACAGGAAATTTTCAGATGTCATCAAGAAATACAGGAAATTTTCAGATGTCATCAAGAAACACACGAAATTTTCAGATGCCATCAAATAATGCTCGAAATGTTCAGATGCCATCAGGAAATGCTGGACATTTTGCATTTATGGACAGGGATAATTCTGGAGGGTCAAGAAATACACAACATTTTCAGATGCCGCCAAGAAATGATCGAAATTTTCCATTTATGGAAAGGGGTAATTCTGAAATGTCAAGAAATACACAAAATTTTCAGAATGATGATAATAACTCGCAATTTGAATCACAAGAAGAAACTAACAATAACCAAGATATGGATGAAGAAGAAGACGAAGTCACGTGGAAAGATTATTGTAAGTAGCCATTTTACTAACAAAATAAATTGGACAGATCTTTATTTGTCTAGATATACTCAGGGCCGTCTTAACAGCATTATAGGCCCCCGTGCAAGACAGTGCTCCAACCTACACAACATTCACAGGAATAAAACTGTAAATGTCGATAAAATTATACATATTTATTGAATTGGTACTTCCAATAAAATCAGTGTTTAGACATTAAAAATCACGCAGTACACAACACACGAGTTCATAGATTAGCATGTGGTCCCTATCATGGTTGTGGGACCCCGGGCAGCTGCCCAGTGTGCCCATGCTTTAAAACGGCACTGGATATACTTGCGAGTACAAATCAACAGGTACTATTCAAAGGAATATAGGAATAGAACCAAAGAGGATAGAGGTTATCTGGTATTTATCGCCACTTTCATCAAAATTTCAGCTAAATCATGAGTACTAGACCTCATCTTCGCCAGCCAATGGTTACGACTCGCTCCTCTTCTCTCCATCCTTGGCTAGCGAAGATTACTAGAGCTATGCCTGGAGGAAATCGCATGAGGTGGGTACATAGCAGAAATGAGTAGGGTCACAACGTGTAAAACTGCTTTAAAGTATTCAATCTGATTCAAATCACTTCTTTTAGTCTTACTGCTTCCCTATTAATACTGATATTTTGCGCATATTTGCAACTTATCACTAACAAGGATCAAGTGAGTGATATTAATTCATTCTTTATTTCCTCATACTAAGAGTTTTAATTACGTGTAAACATTCGTCTTGTAATCCACCTTTACACATAAAGTTGTATCGGTTATTCATAAAATAAAATTTATTTATGCTTAAAAACAAGAACAAATAAAAAATCTTTCGAGTGCGGCAGATTGTGGGTTCGAGCCTCGATCGGGTCAAACTAAAGACTATAGAATGGGTATTTGTTGCTTCTCCACTAAACACGCATCATTAAGGAGAAAGAGCAAAGACTGGTTGGCTCGGAATCAGGATAATGTGTCGGAGTGTAGCGACAGGTCTACCCGCGGACTGTTGTTTCAGTGAGCTGGCACTATAAAAATCCGACTCAGAGTGTTGGTCTAGTGCAAAGCGGACCTCATCATCATCTCATTGAAAATTAACTTGTTCTCACCATGGTATAGCTGGAAAATTGCTGAATTGGTGTTAAGAAACAATTACTCACTCACTCAGTATATAATAACAAGATAAATGTTGATTTGTTTTAATTTCAGTTGAAAATAGTATAAATTGGCCTAACTGTGAAACGGTTGTACACGGTTGGAGTTTCGTCCCGAAAATATTGACAGACAAAGTGTTCCGTGATTGGGCCGTGGAGCAAGTATGTCAGGATGGTAACTATTCATATCTGGCGCAGTACAAAAAAAATCAGTATCACATACATGTATATATATCAAATACGTTAATTCTGCTGAACTATATTCGCAATCATGGTAAAATTTTCTTCCCCCCTCCCAGAGGGTGTGCCGAGGGTAGAATAGACATCAGTTTCTCCGCCTTAGAGGTAATAGTCCTCTAAAAGGGATCAATCCCGCGGGAACCTTGGGGTATAGAAATGGGACCGAGAGCTTCTTCGGCTTGAAGAGGCGTCCGTCGGTTGTGCGGGATGTATAAATTCACAACCAAGCCCCCGTCCTTCGGATGAGACGTAAATAAAACCGAGGTCCCGTGTTGAGAGATTGTCACCCTCTTCGCACGTTAAGGAACCCAGTGTAGCAGCTCATTGAGCATTATGCTCATGATGAGTGGTCCATAGGAGACCTGTTGCACTGGCTAAATTATCCGTCCCTACCCATCACCTTTCCTTGTTTCGAGTCCCGTGGTGTTTAAATTTTTAAATGGTCTCGTCCTGACTGAATATAGCTGAAAAATTGTTCGCTGGACGTTAAACACCAATCAATCAATCAATCAAATTTTCTTTTCATATTCAAGCAAAACAAATTCCAAGAAGTCTTTCAATTCGGAAGATGACTATTATACAAATATATCATGTTAGTGAGGGTAATTTGCGAAAAATACCGGTTGAGAGGAGAGGCAAATTTCACGAGCCGCCATAGCCATATTTATAAATGAAACACCAACAAAGCAAGACAGCATAAAACAATGACAAAACAAAAAGGGGCTATGGTTATGGTGTTTAACGCCACTTTCAATAATATTTCAGTTATATCGTGGCGGTCAGTTTTATTGGTGGGGGAAACAGGAGAATGTAGAGAAAACCACCGACCTGCCGAAAGTTACCGACAAACTTTATCACATAATGTTGTATGAAGTACACCTCTCCAGGAACGGGGTTCGAACTCACAACTTTAGTGTTGCTAGGCACTGATTGCACATGTCCAGGAACGGGGTTCGAACTTACAACTTTAGTGTTGCTAGGCACTGATTGCACATGTCCAGGAACGGGGTTCGAACTCACAACTTTAGTGTTGATAGGCACTGATTGCACATGTCCAGGAACGGTGTTCGAACTCACAACTTTAGTGTTGCTAGGCACTGATTGCACATGTCCAGGAACGGGGTTCGAACTCACAACTTTAGTGTTGCTAGGCACTGATTGCACATGTCCAGGAACGAGGTTCGAACTCACAACTTTAGTGTTGCTAGGCACTGATTGCACATGTCCAGGAATGGGGTTCAAACTCACAACTTTAGTGTTGCTAGGCACTGATTGCACATGTCCAGGAACGAGGCTCGAACTCACAACTTTAGTGTTGCTAGGCACTGATTGCACATGTCCAGGAACGAGGCTCGAACTCACAACTTTAGTGTTGCTAGGCACTGATTGCGCATGTCCAGGAACGAGGTTCGAACTCACAACTTTAGTGTTGCTAGGCACTGATTGCACATGTCCAGGAACGAGGCTCGAACTCACAGCTTTAGTGTTGCTGGGCACTGATTGCACATGTCCAGGAACGAGGTTCGAACTCACAACTTTAGTGTTGCTAGGCACTGATTGCACATGTAGCTGTACGACCACGACGACCTCTATGATATTGGTATTTGTTGCTTTTCCACTCAGCACAAAGTATTAACAAGTAAGAGCAACGACTACTGTGAGAGGAATCAGAATAATATGTCTGAGTAGAGTGACATGTCTTTTTCGGACTGTTGTTTCGTTGAGCTTATGACTATAAAAATCCAACTCATAGTGTTGGTCTACAACGCGGACATCATCATTTTCATCTCATCAAAATCTAACTTGTTCTCGCCATGATATAGCTGAAAAATTGCTCATTGTGGCGTTTAACAACAAGCACTCACTCATAATATTTTGACATTAACAATTATATCTTATATTGCAGTATTTTTTGACATTGTGTATCCGTTTATTGCCAGCTTGTTTGGACTTAACTACGATGACTGGTAAGACACTTGATTATAGAAATCAAAGTATCGGTACCAGGACCGGATTATCATATAGCCTAGCACATGCTGTAGCCTAGGGTCACTTAAGCTTAAGCCCCCCGGGCTTACAAGTAGCTATTCTAGTTTATATACAGAATAAGCAATAAGTTTACTTCAGGCTATATGTAAATGTCGCTAAAATATATCACGAGTACAAAATATGCAAGACGGGTGGGGGTGAGGTAGATGGTGGCTCCGTCTGAGAGGCCCCATAATGTCATTATCATAGGGGCCCCAAATGGTCATATACCGTCCCTGATCAGTACCTACACCGGGGTGGGGTGGTAATGGGTTTTCCCCTTATAGCGATTTCAAACAAGCTATATATCTTCTAAAAACGTTAGCAGAGGATGGTTTCAGGTGATTATACAAATTTAACTTAAAGATTCCACCTATACCGATATCGTGAAGCTGTTCTCATCACGACAACCGAAAGGATCGTTTGAGGCCTGACTAATGCGGTTATGTGTTATTGTGTTTAACGCCACTTTCAACAATATTTAAGTCATATCTTGGCGTTCAGTTTTATTGGTGAAGGAAACCGAAGTACCCGTAGCATGCCCAATGATAAGTCACTAAACTTGTTTTCACACAGTCAGTAATCAACAACAGACAATAAATATTTCACCTATTCTGATATCGTGAAGTCTTGGTTATTACGAAATAGTCATTTGTGGCATGAAGAAATAAGATACATTTTTGTATTGACCATGTTAAAGCGAAGAGCTAGGGGTAAATATTAAAACAAGCCTCGGTGGTCTAGTGCCAGTAGTGGTATAGATCGTTGACTTGTCGCCGACAGCAAGCCTCGGTGGTCTAGTGCCAGTAGTGGTATAGATCGTTGACTTGTCGCCGACAGCAAGCCTCGGTGGTCTAGTGCCAGTAGTGGTATAGATCGTTGACTTGTCGCCGACAGCAAGCCTCACACCACTAATGTAAATTCGCGCCTCAGATGTTATGGTTTCCAGAAACCAACCCAGTTGTCGGGAGTTTCACCGACCAGTTCGTTACAACTATCCCCTCACTAAGTTTGATAGTCACGTGGTAGCTGAAAGTACCAATAAACACCCATAAACCAAATAAACCAATCAATTTATAGCATTTCATCGTGAAATTCAGAGCCGTAGGAGTGGACCAGAAAATGGAGGAGATGGGCCTTTAAAGCGTACCGACAGAAGGGGTAAACTTGAGGAGAGGACCGGTGAGTGGAGGACAAGTTTTCAAAACGACAAGCAAACTTCCGAAGAGGACCACAAAATGGGAAGGGGAAGGCTTTCAAAATGACAAGAAAAAAAAAGATTAAAAAAGATAATTCGGCTTCTAAGCATACATCGTATCCTTATAACTCTGCTTCCATTTTAAAAATGCAGCAAGTGCTGATATTTTCAGTATTTTTTATCTATATTTCAGGAAATTTTGATGCTGGTATATCACAGTGTTGATAATGCTACTGGAACTGGAATGTGAATTTTGTAAAAATATTTCTCTTCCTGGTCACATGTTCTGTGTGGTTACTACATCAATATATTGGTCAAAATGCAATCTGATTAAAATCAGATCTCTCATTACGGGTCACATGCGAGTGACGCTATGTACCTTCCAATGAAAATGGCGATGGCAAGACTTCTAAGTGTCACAAACCACATTTGCATGCTACGAGCAATTCCATTGCCGAAAAAGATCATAAACGTTTTTCTCATTCCATTATAAATATTTATGACAAACTATTACTATCATTGTGACCCGTAATTTGGGAGGGTGGTTTCCTCTCTTTCCAGCTACAACATATCTATACAGTATGAATCCTTTAACGGATCAGTGGTGTAATAGTTAGCGTGCTAGTCTCAAGTGAGGCAGATCGTTGGTTCGAGCCCCGGTCTGGTCTAGCCAAAGACAATTAAACTGGTATGTGTTGCTTCTCCGCTTTGCACGCGTCATTAAGGAGTACAAACAAAGGCTGATTGGCTCCGAATCAAGATAATGTGTCCGGGTAGAATGATATGTCTATACGTAGATCGTTGCTTCAATGAGCTAGCACTATAATGATAAAGTTAAGCGTGTTGGTCTAGTACAATAAGGACATCATCACCATTTCATTGAAAATTGCTCATTTGGCGTTTAAGAAATAAATCATGGAAGCCAGAATGTGTTGGGAGTTTTAACATGGATTGGCGGATATTAGTATTTTATCCCGAGCCAGAAGCGAGGGATAAAATTTACTAATATCTGCCAATCCATGTTAAAACTCAAAACACATTCT
>MJUT01046205.1:284900-317031 GCA_002080005.1 Gigantidas platifrons | reverse complement strand
TTTTTTTTTAACAAAGGGAAAGAGTGAGGTCATGTTAGAATAAACGACAATTGCTCACTCACTGTATCCACCAGCTATACAAACCCATTGAAGCTTTGCTATAAATTTATAGGGAAGTAGACGAGGAAGCTTGTTTTATCGCCTATTAGATACCATCCTTAATACAACAGGACATAACTTTATCAGAAATTCCTGACTTTTTTCATCGACGTAACTTTATATCAGAACTTCCTCATTAATTTCATATATTTTGTCACAAAATGTATCAAATAATTGTTTTAAGGTACATCCCTTAGACCTTTAATGTGGAAACAGAATAGATGTATACTGTCTTCACCTCATTCCGTGTTATACCTCGTTCCGAGGTATTTTCTTTTTGTGCCTTGCGTACCTCCATTTACGCAGTCGCCGGTCCGAGGATGCAGGTCACGTTTCACTGACGACACGCTTTGTTTACATCACCTACTTTTTGGAAATGCTTGCATTTCAGGTAAGCTTTTGTCGTTTTATTATATATAATAATAAATCTCAACTTCTCCTTCACCCTTATATGCCATCTCATTTGATAAATCTTAAAAACCAAGTTAGATATCGTTTATTGAACATGTGAAAACTGTTTTGTGTTCGTCTGATATCCAGCTTCCTAGTTACCAATGACAATAAAGTTGCACTTACGGTTGTGCGCAAGAAAATACTATGGAAAATCAGATTAACAATTATGAGAATTTTGTTATTTTTCGATAATACGACTGGAATTAAAGCAATATACGACATGAGTGAACAACTTAGAAAAAAAGATCAAGCGTTGTTTTTTTGGAATTATAGCATCATATGTTTCTTCCAACTCCTAAAATATGTGATATTTAAAAATGAAAATTGCCCAAAAGTGCATAAAATTTAATCCCAAACAATTAAAAAAAAAATCAATTGTTGTTTTTTACATTTAAATCTTTTTCCATCTAAGTGAGTTATACAGAATTTTTAAAATAATAAAAAAATCTTTTATTTGGTTAAAACATATCTGATATAAATAACCCGCCAAAGCAGTCAAGCATATTAGCCCCAATGGCTCTCCATAACAGGGAATTCCCAGTACATCGGAACGAGGTTAAGGTCAAAAAAGGTCCCATCGGAGAACTGTCAACAATCGATAACTTGAACACAAGGTTAAAACTCCTGTTTTAAAAGGATATTATTATTTTTTTATTAGTTCATAGCATAATATGTTTTTGTATGAATACATATTCATTCAAACGATAGGTATCGTATATTTTACAAGGTGTGTTTCCGTAAGACCATCGGAATGAGGTAAACCCAGTATATAAGCACAGTCACTTGAAGTTTCGAAAATAAAAAAAACTTCGAAAAATTTTGGTTATCTATAATAAATAAGAGAGATGACAAAAAAATTTCGAAGTTTTTCTTATTTTTTTTTTTATTTTCGAAACTTCAAGTGACTGTGGTACAAGTCAAAGGGTGATTTTTTAAAGCAAAATATTGTTACAGAAAGGGACACTTTGTGACGATATACCGGTATGTATCACAGGGGCTTGTCTTTAAAACATATATATAACTTTATTAAAAAAGATATTCACACCAATATACTATATGGGGTATAGTATATATAAGGGTGCATAATTTTTAATAAAGTGATATACAGGTATATGTCTTAAAGACAAGTCCCTGTGGTATATATATATATATATCAAATTCGCGCATAAATAAACTGAAAATAATGACTGAAGTATAGGATACACATTTTTCGTAGTTTGGAAAAAAAGGGTGTCTCCTGTCCCTAAATGCCTAAAACTAAACCAATCGACATCTTTCATATAACGGGGATTATTAACCTCAGGATTAACCCTACAATGCCACACAAGAAAAGTTTGAAGTTATCAAAGCGGTACCGGTAATCAGAGGCCCTATTTAATAGAAGACGGGCAGACAAAACTATGCCCAAAAGAAAAAGGTCAAATGGACAAAAAATGGTCCGCAAACAGAAAACAAAAAACTCGAACCCCACAAAATACCGGGGGGGGGGAGGGTGAGCTAATTTCCCCCGGACTGGTAATCGGTGTCGTGTAACTCGTGTAAAAGAATCGATAAAAAGTCATGATGACAACCGTAAATATTTCGAAGTGATTACTTCACCTTTACCACTAGGAACCATTGGCTTAGTAGCTATCTGGTCCACAGCACATCTCTATCGAGGAAATCCTAATAAGAAACACATATATATGCAGGTGCTGCTGGAATGTTACTAAATATAAATGGAAAGTTCACAATGGGAAAATTGAAAGCATCTCTTTGTCGTCAAGTATATTTCATAACCGGCACCCACTATCAATAAATGTATGTTAAGGTATGTTGCAGATCTACATATAGCTCTCAATGAGTCAATTTCGAGGTGTGGATCAATGTATGAAGCTCTGTCTGTGGTATCCTTTATTTCAAGCTCAATGGGATAGATGTGATCAACAAAATCACAAAATTTAGGTTTTTTTTGTGGTAGAAAGACTACCCGGTCGGGTACATGGCGGACATTTATTTTTTTTGGCAGAACATGTTTATTTTACCGACCCGCACAAGGAAATGACTTGGTAGACTGTAATAGGATAGAAAACAATGCTAGAACTGACAGGCGGAGTGACATTTATTTTACTTCTCGACCCTCTACAAAACTATTCTCCACTCACAGACAGATTGAATGAATTAGTTCAACTGTGTGTCATAACAAAGAATGGCCAATATGCCAGGGTATATACAAATACCTTGTCTTAGGAAGGAACAAATCTTATTTTGTAAATAAAAACCACTCCGATTCTACCAAAAAAATTCCCTGAAACTGATGTCATCAAAATGCTTGAGTTTGATTGACAACATATTTGTTATGTTTGGTGGGCGCGTTTTTAACAGACAGTCGGCATACCTATGGATACAAACCGTGCTCTTCCCGTCGAATTGCTCTTTTATTCGTACGAAACAGCCTTCACACAGTGGCAGGGGCAGTCGTGGTCGTGATCGTATGGTAGTTGGATTTAAAACTACCTGAACAATCAGTGCCTATCACCGCTTGTTGTGAGTTGGAATCCCGCTCATGGAGAGGTTTACTCGACACAACATTATGTGATAAAGGTTGTAAGTGACTTGCATCAGGTCCGGGTACTCCGGTTTCCCCACATTTAATTTCACGCTCCGCTATATAGAACAAACATGTCCCCAGAGGTTTTATCGCACTAAAAGATGAAGACCTTTATTGTTGGTGAGAAAATCGATTGGGGCATGGCTACTGGTTTCATGTGTATGTATTCCATCATCGGACCGACGCTACAGTACTGAGACCTCGACTGAAGTTCTTCTCCAGGTTTCAGTTTTGAGTCCTAACCCCAGAAGAGGGCCCAGGGTACTTTCAAAGCTGATCTAAATTTGGATATGACGTTATGGGAAGCAGCATACTATTGACCGGAAGCGGTATATCACATAGGAGCTCGCTGTTCCAACGGCATATCCTGTTCCGCATGGAAAGAAACATACATTGAACCATCAACTCCAGGGCTTGTTGAAGTAAGGGAAACATTAGTTGGAATATCTTGCATAGAGCTGCAACTCGGATGTGGATGAGGGATATACAAAATGTACTACACAGAGATTATTGTAGTGCTTTCCGGAAATCTGTTCAGCCAAACGGCAGTAAAAACCCAGGAACATTTCCTCCATTTAGTTTTCGTGGAATAAGTGATTTCAATATAAATAACTAAGCCCCCCACCCTTTTTTTTACACACACAGGCTAATCTAACGGAAAACCAAATCCAGCTAAAAGATTCATGTTTTATCAAGTGCTCTAATCACAGTTTGTGTAAATACAGTTAAAACAACTTAGGACAAAATTTTAAATAGAGATGAAGATGATATTAAAAATATCGAATCTAGTAGCATTATGTGCAAACTTGTAGTAAACTTGACGAATGGGCTTTAAACAATACATAATGGTGGATGTTAGAACAGAAATCACCAAAAATGAGAAACGAATACAATGTATAACGGAAACAAATATTGAATATCAGTCTACGAATAGATGTATTAGAATTAGACAATGTAAATTTGTTAGAAAGAAATTCTGAACTACACATTGAGCTTAACGCTTTGATGGGCCGTCGTGGTCGTGATCGTATGCTAGTTGGATTTACAACTACCTATACAATCCGTGATTATCACCACTGAAGTTGTGAGTTCGAATCCCGCCAGGCGAGGTGTACTCGATATAACTTTATGTGATAATGTTTGTCAGTGACTAACGATCAAGTGGCATTAAACAACAATCACTCTGTCGTCTGTTAACTTTTTGCATGTTGGTATTTTCTCAAGAACCAATTGGCCAAATTAGACCAAACTTCAATGGTATACTCCTTGGATGGTCTTATTCGAAATTGTGTCTTGTGACCTTGCCCAACATCTAAGATGGTCATCATGGCTTTTGATTGGTTGAAAATAGAAATCTTTGAAAATCTTCTTAAGAATCAATGAAAGGTATGAAACCAAACTGGTTTCAAATAGTCCTAAGGTGGTCTCCTTCCAAAAGGACCCCATTGGAAATAAGCTGAATGGCTTTCATGGGCTATCCTTGGTGAGAAAGTTCTCAGCAGCTACAATTAGTGGATTGAAGTTTCAGTTAAAAATGGCAGTTTTATGTTTTATTTTTAACTTAACGAGAAATTTTTAAACACTTGTGTATGATGTTGAAATTTTTAAACCTAAATATATTTTACCTTTTACCTTTTACCTTATCCGTACATTGACCCGGTCAATTATCCAGGATGGTCAACAGCTGATTACTAGTATGTAAGCTTTGGTTTTATGGCACCTTCTTTATGATTAATGAACCCGCTTTAATCTCTCCCTCGTTTCTGTAGTTTATAGATTGTTCAGACAAGTTTGTAGACGCCAAAGGTGTAATCTGAAGGCATAATTCAAGAAAAAAACAATACAATGACCAACCGGAAAAGGATAAAAAAACAATACAATGACCAACCGGAAAAGGATAAAAAAACAATACAATGACCAACCGGAAAAGGATAAAAAACAATACAATGACCAACCGGAAAAGGATAAAAAAACAATACAATGACCAACCGGAAAAGGATAAAAAAAACAATACAATGACCAACCGGAAAAGGATAAAAAAACAATACAATGACCAACCGGAAAAGGATAAAAAGACAAACAATGGTCAACATTACACAGAAAACTATAGATTGAGCAACACGAACCTCAGTAAAATGAGGGTGAACTCATGTGTTCCGGAAGGGTATGCAGTTCCTGTTCCGATATATATAGTGACACCCGTAATCTCGTTCGTTTGATATATTAGCCTCTAGATGTTAAACAACAAACAATCAAATCAAATCTATTTATTTACGAGAATAGAAGAGTTTGACGATACCAAAGGGGTAATCCGTAAATAGAAGAAGAATAGACAACACAATGGCCAAAAGAAAAAGTACAAAAGGACAAACAACGATCTACAAAACATACGTGTACATAAAAGTAAAGATCGAGTACCTTGAACCCCACTAAAAACCGGGGGTGAACTCGGGTGCTCCGGAAGGGTAAGCAGTTCCTGCTCTACTAGTGGCACCCGTCGTGTTAATATATCCATCAGTGACAATGGTACTTTGTTTACCAATTCGATTAACCTTACCAGAAAACGAAATAACAATTGTACATCATGTAGAAATATAGTATTTATTTAAATAAATAAACAAACAAACAAACAAACAAACAAACAAACAAACAAACAAACAAACAAACAAACAAATAAATAAATAAATAAATAAATATAATGGTGTCTTTTTTTTATCAATGATATTGTCTCTGAAGATAAACATTTCTTGTTTTACCAGGAATTTCAAAATAAATAAATGATAAGTACACACTTTCTAGAATATTGTGGTATTGTGGGTGCAGTTTTAAAGAGATGGAGAAAAAAAACTTACTTCAAAGTATGGGAGACTGTATGATGTTAAAAGTGAAATTGTTGACAGATTAAAAAGTGATTAAAAAATCATGCAAATATTTTTATAAATTGTATTTAGAAAACATAAAAGAAAGTCCTTTTAGGTCACAAAACAAATGGGCCTATGAAAAAGGAGTACTAATAGTTAATTGGATGTATATTTATTCTTCCCCTTTTATGGCTACAAGAAAGACTTAAGCTTCAAAACTTTAATTTCAAACTTTCCCATAGAATTACTGCTACAAACTTTCCCATAGAATTACTGCTACAAACTTTCCCATAGAATTACTGCTACAAACTTTGTTCTTAAAGAAACAGAACTGTGCACCTTCTGCACAAAAACCAAAGAGAGTTTATTGCATCTGTTTTGGGGTGTGCGTAGTAATGGTCCGACAGCTCTTTAGTCTGACAGTTCGATTGTCCGACAGTTCGATAGTCCGACAGTTCGATAGTCTGATGATTCGATAGTCCGACAAATTTAATAGTTCATGTATATATTCTGAAAATTTTTGGAAAGGTCTGTGCATTTAGGTGGGTGCGAATGTGGAGGGAAATACAATTCTGACGCCAAAATCAGTCTAGATTTTATTTTTAAAAAAAGGAGGTGTCGTTCACATCCGTTGCATCCTTACTCCTGTGTACTGACCTGGTATTGTCAATTTTGATTAATATTTTCTTATTGCCATGTAACAGTAAGATCGTGCAACCCTAGAATAAACACCTTTTTTCGTGTTTATGGGTTCGTCACTGGCAATGTATTCCCGAAAATAGTCTTCCATGAAAACAATATTTTTATGTCCCGCCAACATTGTTGGGGGACATTCAAAAAAGTGATACCAAATGTTACTACGTACGACATACGCATGTTTCTGGAATATAAGTGATGATTTTACCTATTCCTCGAGAAGGCATCGTGAAACCCTGTACGTTCTTGCTCTTAATAGAGGGATGGGATTCAAGAGATCTTTCCAGAAGGATGTAGCGTAATTGGTTGTTGATTTCCGACGATACCTGCTCGGCAAATAGGATAAATCGTGTCCGGAATCTGGACTTCTGTTGCGCTCCTCGAGATACCTGGGGACCCGGGTGGCTCAATGAGTTAGGTCTCTGGATCTAACAACTCTGGTACAAGTCTATCACCAATACGGCGTGGGTTCAAGCTCGGCTTTGTAAATTACAAAAAGGGCTCACTCGACTCGCAGTCGCATGTGATAAAGTTTACCAGTTGCTTGCCCATGCATATGGTCGGTGGTTCTCTCCGGATACTCCGGTTTCCTTCACCACTAAAACTGGTCGCCACGATATAGCTGAAATATTGTTGAAAGTGGCGTTAAAACACCAAAAATCAATCAATAAATCAAATCATTGAGATACATTAACTACACACGAGACTTCGGAGCATGAAAGGGGGACTATCAAATTATGAACGGCAGAACTATTAAATTTGTCAGACTATCGAACCGTCGGACTATCGAACTGTCGGACTATCGAACCATCAGACCATCGAACCATGGGAATATCGATCGGTTCCCGTTTTGGGTATGCACCTACAGCAAAAAGTATTTGGGAAAATTATGGTCAAACTGCAGTCTATAAATGCACCTAATATTATATTGGGTATAACGAATCCTTTAGATTCAGATAACACTATTATTCAATTGATTTTAAAGTATTATTTATGTCCTGGGATACATAAATATAGATGCTTGGGTGATAAATCCAGTATAAATGGTGGTCTCAAGTACCTGAAATATTGTATTAAAATAGACAAGACAACCATTAATTTCTTATCCTCTACACAAAAAGAATATATAAGTAAGTGGGTAAATTATTTATTATAGTGAGATGTGTAAAACATACATCATTACATTATAATATAATATTCACAATGATTACACCCGGCCCTTTGGATCTATATGTCACCTTGGCCCATTGAACCTATATATCACCTTGGCCCATTGGTCCTATATGTCACCTTGGCCCATTGGACCTATTGTCAAAATGGCCCATAGGACCTATAAGTCACCATGGCCCATAGGACCTATATATCACATTGGCCCATTGGATCTATATGTCACCATGGCCCATAGGATATATATGTCACCATGGCCCATAGGACCTATATATCACCTTGGCCCATTGGATCTATATGTCACCATGGCCCATAGGATCTATATGTCACCATGGCCCATAGGACCTATATGTCACCATGGTCCATTGGATCTATATGTCACCTTGGTCCATTGAACCTATATGTCACCTTGGTCTATTGGACCTATATGTCACCNGCTGAAAATAGTAAACGAATAAAAAGAAATGAGGAAAAAGTAGGTGTGTGTGTGTGTGTGTGTGTGTTTGGATGCTGGATTGTGATTGGTTAGTATATTAAACGATTAGAAATCGTTTAGACCTTTTAATGAATCGAAAAACTGAATCAAAAATAAAGCAATTATCTGCATAACTTAAGGTTTCACTTCCTGATGTGAGTAGGGAAATATTGATCGATTGAGACAAATCGCTTATGCTCAGAAACAGATCATTTCTTATTTCAGAATATTTGGTACAAACAAAAAAGAAGTGTTTCGCATCTTCTTTGGGGGCACCGCAGCTACACGCTGTGCTAGATAAAATATGAACCTTGTATAGATCATGGTTGAGGAAAGAAGCTGTACATCTAAGTTGTGTTATGATCACGTTTAACTTTATAGGGCCATAGTAATACAGTTTGGGAACTGAGATCTTATTTGATTGGCTCTATATGTCACCATGGCCCATAGGATCTATATGTCACCATGGCCCATAGGACCTATATGTCACCATGGTCCATTGGATCTATATGTCACCTTGGTCCATTGAACCTATATGTCACCTTGGTCTATTGGACCTATATGTCACCATGGCCCATAGGACCTATATGTCACCTTGGTCTATTGGACCTATATATCACCTTGGTCCATTGGACCTATATGTCACCATGGCCCATAGGACCTATATGTCACCTTGGTCTATTGGATCTATATGTCACCTTGGTCCATTGGATCTATATGTCACCATGGTCCATAGGACCTATATGTCACCTTGGTCTATTGGACCTATATGTCACCTTGGTCCATTGGACCTATATGTCACCATGGCCCATAGGACCTATATGTCACCTTGGTCTATTGTACCTATATGTCACCTTGGTCCAATGGACCTATATGTCACCATGGCCCATAGGACCTATATGTCACCTTGTTCTATTGGACCTATATGTCACCTTGGTCCATTGGATCTATATGTCACCATTGCCCTTTGGACCTATATGTCACCTTGGCCCATTGGACCTATATGTTACCTTGGCCCATTGGACCTATGTGTGTCACCTTGGCCCATTGGACCTATATGTCACCTTGGCCCATTGGACCTATGTGTGTCACCTTGGCCCATTGGATCTATATGTCACCATGGCCCTTTGGACTTATATGTCACCTTCAAACAGTCAATTTTAACAATCACGATCTATGCACAGTATATAAATAAAGTGTAATTGTCTCTGTTATAGCTATTTATCTGGAGGAAATCTAAATTAATCATGTGGATTCAAACAGATAATTAAACTACTGTTAATTAAAATTATACATTAAATAAATGTAAAAACTTGGAGAATATACTGTTAATTAAATAATACATAGCTCGTCCTCGTTTTAGGAACGCATGAACTAAGTATTTGGCAGTTTTTCTGGTAAAGTGTGTCATCAGATATCGCTCTTTTTCTTGACTCTTCATATTCACAAAAGAGTTCGACGTCAAAAGTTCACCAAAAATGAATGTTCTGATATCATTATAAAATGTACAGTCCAATAGAAAATGCGATCTTCGTTTTCAATTTCATGATTATTACAAATCCCGGAAAGTCTGTGTTTCCGGTCTGTCACCAATGTATCGCCCTGTCTCTATTCTAATTGGTAATAAATATATATACAAAATGTATATTATACCACATCTAAATTGTGCCAGTTATGATCGCTCATTCTTTTCTAAGTTCAATTTGATGTAATGTTCTTGCGTTCAAATTCTGTTTTAATATTACATAGTTGCTTAACTTCGACACGTTTTTCACATCATCCTTTCATAAACCACAATAATAGTTTCTGACATGACTTTCAACAGTTTGTAGGCTGATAACAGTCTTACTTACAAAACATGGTGTCAAATTAAGTTTAGTGAGCACATTCTTAAATCACTACACCAATTATTTGAACATTTCATGTAGTCCATATTGAAGACCATTTTAGTTATCCGGTCATCGTTGAATAATATAAGTCTGTTCCAATACCTCTCAATGTTAATCAGTACGAGTTAGTCCGTCGGAACTGACTAGGAATCCATCCAATATCTCCATATATTGCGGGAAGCGAGGTAAATCGGTGCACTCGATCCGAGAGAGTATCTCATTGCTCTGTTTTGAATATTGTCTGAGGCTAGATATTTTCTGTAACCCCGCACACCCGACGCATAAGTCATTATAGGTACCACACATGACTGGTAAAGTTTTTCGTACGGCATAAATCCAAAATTGTTTAAACTGTGAATCTTAGAAATAATCTTGCCAAGCGCTCTTCCAGCTGCCTTTGCCAATGTGTGTGCGTTGTGTGTGAAATTTCCTTTACAATTAAATGTAACTCCTATAAATATTTGTACTGTTCCACAATTTTCAAAACATTTCTGTTAAAAAATACATGTAAAAAGTGGCTGCCATTTGAAAATGTCCATTGATGTTTGAAATTTCAGTGCAGTGTTGCCAAATTTTTGTTTATATAAATTAAATGTCTTTTGTCTGCGTAAAATTGTCATTATGTTTTGTTTGTATTTATATCTGCCTCTGCGCATGCTCTTCAAAAATCTTTAAAAATCATCAAATCACAAAAAGAAATGTTTGCCCCTTTATGAAGTGCATGTAGTGCATGTAGTGCATGTGATTTTTCTTGCTTACTCGCGGATGAATCTTCGGACTTTCACTGCTATTTTCTTCATTCGTCGACAGAATTTAAACAAACGAGGCAACCAGACACCATGCTACAAAAATAGACAGAACTTTTTTTTAAATAATACTTTTACATCTACCTATTCCATCAGATTTAGTGCGGTGTACTTGATTCAACCTTATATGATAAAATTGATCAGTGACTTGCGGGAGGCCGGTTGTGTGTACTTTTATGATAATCTAGTGATTGACATATGGTTGAAAATGATGCTTAAAACTCACAGTCAATACAACCGCACTATGTACAGATCTGTTTAAATCACGCGTCCAAGGGTTTGGAAAAGGGGTGAATCCTGTTGATTAAGGGGGGGGGGGTGTCAGGTTATAATACGGAAAGACTGACTGTGGACCACTGAGGGTATATAACGTGTTTGGAGAGTGCCACGCTCTCTGCACCCTAAAGACCTCTTTGTAGATTTCAAAAAAAGAATAGGCCCATTATGGCCGCTACAAAAAGACTATTTTTCCCGTCCCTATCCACCTCTTCCATAGGTGATCGAGGACAAAACTACGAAACAATTGTATCGTATCTTCAGCTATTATTTCAGTGTATTTATATGATATCATTAAAACATACCCCTTTCAGTATCAAACAATGTTTTAAAGAAATCCAGGGGCCGCCGTGACCATGATCGTATGGTAGTTGGATTTATAACTACATTTGCAATCAGTCCCTATCACTAATGTTGTTGTGAGTTTGACTCTCGATCGGGACGAGGTGTGCAACATTATGAGATAAAGTTTATTAGTAACTGGCGACAGTTCGATGGTTTTCTCCGGTTTCCTCGACCAATAAAACTGACTGCCACGATATAATTGATTTGATTTTTGATTTTTGGTGTTTAATGCCACTTTTAACAATATTTCAGCTATATCATGGCGACCAGTTTTAGTGGTGGAGGAAGCCGGGGTACCTGGAGAAAACCACCGACCATGGGCAAGCAACTGGTAAACTTTATCATTTGCAGTTGCGTTCGAGTGCACCCTTATAATTGAAATATTGTTGAAAGTGACGTTAAACACCATCAAATAAGTAAACAAATTAATGAACTTCATCATCGATTTATATATCCATACGGTGAAGGACATAACTAGTCATCACCTCCTATTTTTCCCTATATATTTCATATGAAACCACAATTTTTCAACAAAAAATAGTCAGAGGTATGAAATTTACTCCAACAAAAGTGAACTGTTTTGAATTTTTTTTTAATTCACTAGCTCTTTATAATTGTGTGATTAATAGGGATCATTCACCAAATTTCTTTCGACAGACGTCGCTGTTGTTCCATAAGTGGTTAGCGGAACGTTTTAATCTCGATGACGCTTGGATTGTTAACGTTAGGTACAAGGACACGTCAATATATAATGCCCTTAGAAAATGACTAGGACAATTCTGTACATTTCGTTCACAAACAAAACTGTTCTCACGACTTTATTTTATTTTATAAATTATAACACTATTGTACAAGTTAGATAAACTACTATGAAACAAAAGAAGTTACCAGTATTGCGGGATATTCAATACGGGCCGCTTCCTTTTTTTAAATAGTACTGTATACTTACAACCATTGCGCTCGAACAGTTGACTACAGTACGACAGGGATATTAGGTTATTAATTAAATTCCTAACGGTGTATACGTGTATCACATTTCATTTCTTTGCATTAGCATTAGGGGAAAAGGGTGTATTTTACTCTGATAAAAAGATTTCGATGCTACATTTTTGTACCTGAAAAAAAAAATGCACTCTGAAACAGAATTGTTGTTCTGGGAAAAAAATGTCCCTTTATGACTAATAATAAAAATCTGGGTAAAAGGATAAAAAATCAAAACCATACATGTACAATACACAGGAACACAACAAATTCATTTATACCTTTAGGCAGTAATATACAATTTTCAACAAACACAAAAAGAACAAGTAATAATACAAAAAAACCTTGTAACAATGAGCAAATAGAATTTCTGTGTGTATAGACACCTTTTCAAGTAGCATAGTTGGTACTTTTATATCATTTAAAGGGGAGCTTATTCAAAATAAATTTAAAAACGGCCAGTAATAAACAACTTCCCGAACGAACAGCTCAGCGATCCGATAATTATACACCAGCTATATATATGGTATGAAGGCGAACTAAGCGCCTGTGGTGTGTACACGCACGTCTATATGTCATCGTTACACTGACAAGGCAAAGTGATCTTGTTACAATGATTTAGTTCATAAACTTTGGAGTTAGTTTACATTACTGATGAAAATCTGTATAATTTTTGCGGAAAGATTTTTTATTTAGGACAGTTGACACCATATAACATTAAATGTATGTTATATGTGTAAAGTCCAACTTAACTTACACCACATACTGCGGAAACACCTCTTTTTAAAATTATTTACGCTGTAGATGATGTAACATAACACCGATTTTTTACAGTGTAAATGTTATGATTAACCCGTTTGTTGTCGAATCTTTAACAGTTGATAACATTACACGAAGAAGGAATATATTTTCTGTATAATTTTGTACCAAATAATTTGAAAGAGTGTGATTTAGATTTGAAGATTGCCTAAATATAGAGAGACCTAGATATATTAATTCAAAATTTGACGGTATGTGGAGACAGGGACTTTATTATTCTATTTTGTTCACTTGGAGGTAGTATTTCCCGAAATTCAGGTATACTTTAAAATGTTGTAATGAAGTTCATCAGTATTGCAGTGTGAATAACCAAACATCATGTAGACCTTTTATGAACATGTATAGGCTACACCAAGGTACATGCCGATATGGCTTGTAAACGTCCGTTTTATTTCTTAATATGGTCATAATAAAACTCTTTGCTTGCGACTTAAAGATAATACTTTTATTTTACATATACTCGTCAACTATATCTATACTTCTAACAGGTAATATCACCCGCGCTGTACTAGTTAAGCTTCAATGTTTGCACCATCCAAGTTTTATAATTCAGTGCCGTCATTAGGTTAACGTTAGGATACAAGCGTCTTTGTGATTCAAACGCACAATTAACCACTTATGGAACAGTAGCGTCACCAAACGGGAGAAGCGGTGAATGATTCCTATTGCTTGTAACTTTTAGCCTACTTTAGGTATTATTCATTAAGAATTATAACGAACATAAATTAATATTTACAAACTAATATTTTTAAAACATTAATAATTATATTCTGAATACGTTCCGACATATTACAAACAACACGAAAACAATCCATTGAAACAAACAAACAAACAAACATGTACATTAGTTCAGGCTAAAAAACAATTAGTATAAAAGCTATTAGCAGGTTTTAGTTGGGAATGTCTATAAGAATATGACTTAATTTAATTACTTACACGAACTGTCACATAATCCAAAGAAAATGCTCGTCTTTTTGGAGTTGTGAAGGAGTCTTCTTGTTCATTTGAAAACATTTCATCAAACATTTCACCAACAACAGATGAAATTGTTGTTAAAATAACCTCTTCAAATCTGCCGCCATTAAATATATTTTCTTCTGAGGAAGAAGAAGAATAGCAAAAATCATCTAAGGCGTTACATTCATCACCTGACATTTCAACTTCAACTTCAATACTTTCCAGCTCAATTATTTTCCAATGTTCTCTTTGCAAGATAAAATATGTATATGTTATCTGGATGTGAATTGATTGATACCGAAAATATCAGCCTGCCGAACCAGAATATGAAGTTTGTTGGCGAGTGAGCAAAGCGAACGAGTCACAAACTTCATATTCTGTCGAGCAGGCTGATATCTTTCAGTATCAATTATATTCACATTCAGATGACATGTTTATCATCCTTAAATCAACCACAAACACGGATACATCTATATTTGTATTTTTCGCGGGAAAAATTACATGATTCAAAATATTCAAAATACGCTTCCCCAAAACCGTAGTTCATAAGTAGTTTGCAAAATATACCATTCATTTTAACAGGTTTATATAAATGTTAAGATTGTTGGATTTTCCCTTTAATGGGGATATTTATTTTTTTATATTACAAACATCAAAGTCACCCATTTTCATTAAAGGTTTTGCTTACCAATGCCGTTCCGGTTTAGAAAACATGACGGTCACAACCTCCTTTATGACGTAAAAAATTATGACGTCTGAGGAGAGGTTATCAAGAATTGTGTAAAGTACATTTTTGTAGGACGATGTTTGTTGATATTTCTAATGCGATAGTTCTTAATTTGATATATGTTTTAAAAAATAATGTTAACTAGCTAATGGTGTAGATGAATTTTATTTATTTTTGCCATCTTCACAGGAATTATCGCTTAAATGTTAGGAGAATTTGGTGATAACTCCTGCTGACTGTTAATAAGTCCTGCTCAGCTCACGCGGACTTTGATACGAGTTTTGTTTATGGAGCCAGCAGGTAGATATAGCCTGAGGGAAGGATGATAAATATAAATATGCCGCTTGTCGCTTTGTGACGTTACTTAACAACGATGACGCTCGGCTTACGTACATCAACAGATCCATTCTCTATCCAGAGTTGTCGTTCCTACTACGCTACACACCATGTTGTGTAGCGTAGCAGGAACGACAACTCTGGATAGAGAATGCAACAGATCACGGCTGACCCCAGTTTTAAAAAAGGCAATAACTCCTTCAAGCATAGTCCAATCAAATAAGTAATAATCAAGCATGCAAAGTTGACTTAAACAATATTTATTCTAGAAAAACAGAAATGATACATTACAGAATGTGAATTCGGAAACAAACTGAATTGTTATGTTAATCCGTCTCCAAGAATATTTTATACGTAAAACATCACATCTAAAAAAATCATTTTGGTTAAATTCTACTTTCTGCCTTACTTGTATTTTCAGCCATTTAAATTTGGGATATCGCAGTGTTGTCGGTAGAATTTGGAATAGGTGGCAAAAATTTCAGAATAGGCGGCAGAAAAATCCGGCCGATGTCTGTGAGCCATCCAGGTCACCAGACACTACCTACAAATCAATCCTGCATTCTGGGGCTAAAATTACTTTAATATCTTGTTCTATTTTTTACTGCATTTAAACTGAAATTATTGTTGCAAATTTTTGGTAAAAAAAAAGATGAAAAGGGACAGTACTTAACTAAAGTAGATATAATTTCATTAATAAAAACATATTTTGTTGATTAAATTCCAGAAAAAGTTTCAATAAGCATCACATTTTTATTAATAAATTTCAGATTTCACTGTCACTATCATCAGCCTGGTCAGTGTATGAGTCTACTTATTTTTGGCACTAATTAGAGTTTTCACAATTTTTAGTTTTGCAACTGCAATGTATCTTTAGTAACATACATTTCTGAATATGTACCAGAAAAAGACTACAGATGATTTTTTATCTTGAAACTGACCGCCGCGATATTACTGAAAGTGTTGACAGTGCCGTTAAACACCATGTAACCCTAATAAATACAAGAAAAATAACTCGTGAGTGAAATGAAAGATACGGTCACAGTTTAATATCAAAAAGCAACAAACAATCAAATCAAATCTATTTATTTACGAGAATAACATATGCATCATATATAAACAAATAAATAAATAAATAATCAAATATACATAAATAAATAAATGTTTGCTACTTTCAAGAAGTGCATGCAATGAAGAAACTTCTGACTTTCACTGTTTATTTTCTTTATTCTCAACAGAATTTAAACTGACAAACGAGGCAACCGGACACCATGCTACAAAAATAGACACTTATTCCATTAATATAATATGTTATTACATCTACCTATTCCATCAGTGTCTATCACTGATAAGTAAATTTACAGTTCGAATCCTGATTTTGGTGAGGTGTACTTGATTCAACCTTATATGATAAAATTGATCGGTGACTTGTGGGCAGGTCGGTTGTTTTCCTCCACCAATAAAACTGACTGTCATGTCATACTAGTGACCGAAGTATGGGTGAAAGTGATGTTTACCACTCATAAACAATACAGCCACCCCATAGAGCTGCTTAAAGCACGCGTCCCCGAGGGCGATATACAGGAGAGTCCTCTCGATTGGGGGAGGGGGGTTGTCAACACAGGCCACTTGTTTCATTCCAAAAAATATATGTCCCCAGCTCTTCATTAAGTAATGAAGAGGAGGGGGCATATATTTTTTGAATGAAACAAGTGCCTGTGGTTGTCAAGTTAGCCTGGCAGTGGACCATTATTTTTAAAACATTAATAATTATATTTAGAATCCATTTCGACATATTACAAACAACACGAAAACAATCCACTGAAACAAACATTATTTTAGGCTAAAAATAACAATTTATATAAATTCTATTAGCAGGTTTTAGTTGGGAATGTCTATAAGAATATGACTTAATTTAATTACTTACACGAACTGTCACATAATCCAAAGTAAACGCATGTCTTTTTGGAGTTGTGAAGGAGTCTTCTTGTTCATTTGAAAACATTTTATCAAACATTTCACCAACAACAGATGAAATTGTTGTTAAAACAGCCTCTTCAAATCTGCCGCCATTAAATATATTTTCTTCCGAGGAAGAAGAAGAATAGCAAAAATCATCTAAGGCGTTACATTCATCACCTGACATTTCAACTTCAATACTTTCCAGCTCGATTAAGAAGGACATGATTATTTTCCAATGTTCTCTTTGCAAGATAATATATACGCTTGTCGCTTTGTGACGTTACTTAACAACGATGACGTTCGGCTTACGTACATCAACAGATCACGGCTGACCCCAGTTTTAAAAGGGCAATAACTCCTTCAAGCATAGTCCGATTAAATAAGTAATAATCAAGCATGCAAAGTTGGCTTAAACAATATTTATTCTAGAAAAACAGAAATGATACATTACAGAATGTGAATTCGGAAACAAACTGGATTGTTATGTTAATCCGTCTCCAAGAATATTTTATACGTAAAACATCACATCTAAAAAAAAAAAAGCATTTTAGTTAAATTCTACTTTCTGCCTTACTTGTATTTTCAGCCATTTAAATTTGGGATATCGCAGTGTTGTCGGTAGAATTTGGAATAGGTGGCAAACATTTCAGAATAGGCGGCAGAAAAATCCGGCCGATGTCTGTGGGCCATCCAGGTCACCAGACACTGGCTACAAATCAATCCTGCATTCTGGGGCTAAAATTACTTAATATCTTGTTCTATTTTTTACTGCATAAACTGAAATTATTGTTGCAAATTTTTGGTAAAAAAAAAAGATGAAAAGGGACAGTACTTAACAAAAGTAGATATAAATTCATTAATAAAAACATATTTTGTTGATTAAATTCCAGAAAAAGTTTCAATAAGCATCAAATTTTATTAATAAATTTCAGATTTCACTGTCACTATCACCAGCCTGGTCGGTGTATGAGTTAACTTATTTTTGGCATCAGAGATTTCACAATTTTTAGTTTTGCAATGTATCTTTAGTAACATACATTTCTGTATATGTACCAGAAAAAGACTTTCATTAATGTACCAGTATGATTTGATACATAACATTTTTATTTTGAAACTGACCGCCGTGAATTTACTGAAAGTGTTGACAGTGCCGTTAAACACCATGTAACCCTAACTCTCTAATAAATACAAGAAAAATAACTCGTGAGTGAAATGAAAGATACGGTCACAGTTTAATAAAAAAAAAACCAAGATCTTGCAGGAGGAAACAAACCACCGATAATTTGCATTTTGGGTTAGTCTGTGCCTCACTAAATTTAGTAACAATGAAAACATAAGCGCCGAGCTATGGGAATAGCTCGTTTTTTTATATCTATATTTAAGCCGTATGGCGTATAATATTGAGGGTGCCATTTTTCTGAAGCTCGTCAAATTAAATGGTCAAACAAAAATAATGTCTGTTAATGACCGAGTAATCACATAATATAATAATACAGAAGGATGATCATACATGTAATTCATAAATTCTGAATAAAGTTTATTATCAAATAGCAAAACGTGGTAAAGTTCAAACAAATCTATTTATTTTCAATATACAATATTATATACAGTCAAAGCAAATTAATAGTTAGTTACAGGCAAACAGTTTCACATCCTAAAATCACCACACTAAATGGTACTGCCATTCTCATAGTTAGTCACAGACAAACAGTTTCACATCCTAAAATCCACACTGAATTACTGCCATTCTCACTTTTGCTGCATACTTTATCATCTTCCTTTAAATGAACGCCGTCAACTAAGATGTTCTTCTTCGGTCGCATATGTCCAAGAAGCTACCAGAAGTTATCGTTTTTGGTATTTTTGGTAATAAATAGTAATGCAGAAATCTATTCAACTGGTCGGTTTTGAGTTATATTTGTCCGAAGTTATTCCTCTACTCAATATGCTGCCTAGTCAGTATGGTGATATGTTGGACATTACAAAAATACAATAAGCTTCATTAGAGTCAGAAAGAAGCATAGCTCTAGTCATATTTTAAATCCTACATAAGAGTATACATGTACAAAAGATAAACAATAAACAAAGTATGCACACAATAAAATTAAAAGCACAATTCAAATTAAAAAATATATCCATGAAATGTAATACCTAACTACTTCTAATTCTACCGTTGAAATTATTGACCTACTTCAACAGTTTAGGAATTGGGTTGCGAAAAAGATAAGTAAAAAAATAATAAGAAGAAAACAAATACAAAACCGGGAGTGAATTTAAAGATTAGATGAGGCCGCAATGGCAGCCCTGAAGGACTCGACTGAGTCACTCAGCACTGTAGTCTGAGGTAGGCGGTTCCAGTCTACAATGGTGCGAGGGAAAATGATTCCTTTCTCCGTTGTGTCCTATATAATGGGACCTGATATGGCTGAGAGTGCATATTTCTGGAGTGTCTCAACTAAAAAATATGAAAGCAATGATGATACAGGACCTTTAAGTAGGCTTAGCACTAACATACTTAAAAGCAAAATTTAATAGCGGACCTCCTTAATATGATTTATCTAATATATTTCTGGTATTGACATCCTGTTTGTTAATGCGTTTGATTAATGATTACTTCCCATTTTATTTTTACCTAGATGATTAGGGTAAACCTATACACTACAAAGTCAAGAGATTCTGAACAGACCAGTTTTTGTGATAGATATTCTGAAAAGAGTCTGAAAATTCTGAAAATTACTAAAAAAAATTCTGAACAGATTCTGAACATTACTGAATATTCTGAACAGATTCTGAACATTACTGAATATTCTGAACAGATTCTGAAAATTCTGAAAATTGCTGTAAATTCTGAACAGATTCTGAACATTACTGAAAATTCTGAACAGATTCTGAACATTACTGAAAATTCTGAACAGATTCTGAACATTACTGAAAATTCTGAACAGATTCTGAACATTGCTAAAAATTCTGAACAGATTCTGAACATTGTTGAAAATTCGGAACAGTGTCTGAACAGATTCTGAACATTACTCAAAATTCTGAACAGATTCTGAACATTACTTAAAATTCTGAACAGATTCTGAACATTACTGTGAAAATGTTTAACAGATTTAAAAAAATAATTACATGAAATTTGTTCCAAATGATATATTTATGAAATACAAAGGTAAGTCACCTGTGAGTGATGGTTTTACCCCTGTACATATAGGTAATTAGTAATTTCCTGTTGTATATTGGAATCACAGGTGATACTGTGGAGATGGGTACTATTTATAAATTTGTCATTTTCTTCATTTCAATTTTTCTTCATATGTATTTGTTTTTTTTAATTACAAAAAAAATAGACATTATTTCATTTCTCATTAAATTTACCATTTCAATTTTTCTTCTTTAGCTAAATATATTTTACTTCATTTTCATTACATTTTAATTAAATATAACATGTAATAATTCACATATATATAGTAATGCAGGTCTGAAATTTATTATATAAAAAACTAAACTAAACTAAAAAACAATCTAAAAATATAAGAATAAGTCTGTTAAAATCTAACAACTTGAAAAAAAAATTAAAATTTTGTCAAAATTCATATATTAAATGAAAATGTAATATTTTAAATAAACAATCTTTCTAAAATGTATGAATTTGAAATATTGAATGATACTCATGCAATTAAGCAATTTTCTGAAAATCTAGATTCAAAAGTTTTCAATAATATTTATTTATAAATTTAGAATTATCATAATTTTGAAGAGTATTTTTTAATTGTGATTGTGTATACTGATTGTTTTTGGCTAATTTGATAAACTATGATAAAAACAATATCTGGGCTTATAATATGCTAATTTATATATCCAGCTGTTTAATTTTTTTCCAATATGGGATTTCTTGAACTTGTACTTGTACAAAAAAAATGTACAAGTATTGTTATTTTCCCCCAAAAAGGTTGAACTCTACGATTATGATTCTTTTTTTTTTCTGTTCTGTGACTTTTTTAAATTATTGTTAGCACATGCACTCATGGCACGGAATTACCGCCCCCTTTCTGAGTATTTATTTATTTTCAATAAAATTTCTTTCTTAATATACCCCCGAAGGGGGAGGGGGTATACTGTTTTACCTCTGTCCGTCCTTCCGTCCGTCCAAGATATTTTTCGTCGCATTTTTCTCAGTAACTATTGATGGCAGAAATCTGATATTTGGTCACAAGCTTCATATAATTATGCCATATTGTGGGTAGCATTTTTTGGACCTGTCAGATTCCTACTTCCTGTTTGACGACTTAGTTGGTTTTTATACACAATGAACATATATGCACATTTTTCGTCACATTTTTCTCAGCAACTATTGATGGCAGAAATCTGATATTTGGTCACAAGCTTCATATAGGTACCCCATATCGTGAGAAACGTTTTTTTGACCTGTCAGATTCCTACTTCCTGTTTGCCGAAGAGCGGGTGTATCATAAGTGAGCATTAGCTCACAGTTCATCTTGTTTCATCTCTTTTCCCTGAATTTATTGTGGATAATAACAGTATATGTAGGGTCATGTAACTTGCTGTTAGCATAAGATTAAGTTAAATTAAAGAAAATGGGATGAAATAATAAAGAAATTTTATTGAAAATAAATACCAAAAAATGTATGTAAACAGAAAGAGGATTAATTCATAAATTAAAACGATTTTCAATACAATTTATTAAGAAATAACAATCACAATATCGTTATTTAGGTAAATACTTATTAAACAGATTTTTCAAGAACTATTTTTGTCTTAATAAATGAATGTGTTAATTAATTTTCATTAAAAACATACATGACTTCTATAAATTTTAATTTCTTATCTAAATCTTATCTTTTTATTATGTAACAATATGGCCAGGTTGATATTTTCATTGAATGGCATCTCAAAATAGATGGCTTCACAGTATGGGCTCTTCCTGTATAATCAGTATTGTTACTTGTATTTTACCCGAGAACTAATTAGTACATATACTGGTGTGTTCCCCGAACGCCAACTTTCTTAAAATCACATATGGTACATATTGTTGTTTTAGCAATTATAGTCTATTAAATTGAGGTTCAGTAAGGGGAGCACAATTAAGGGTATGTTACCTGAACATCAACTTGATATAAAATTAATTTCAATAATACATAAAATAGTTGCAAAAATAAGGTTTTATTTTAGAATATCAAAATTTAAATAAAAAGATCATTTAAATAAATATTGAAATAAAATAGACTATTATATTTATTTAATTTTAATATAAATTTAGCATATTAATATAATTTTGATTTAAATTTTGCATATTTATTTAATTTTAATATAAATTTAGGATATTTATTTTATTTTGATGTAAAATTAATTTTAATAAATACAATTATTTTGTATATTTCAATGTTTCATCAGATATATAGTATACACATTATGATTGACGGTACCATGACTCCTGTGGTATTTTCACTTCTCCCAGGAAAGAGCCAGCTTGTATATACCAGATTTTTCACTCTACTTAAAGAACACATGTCCATACTAAATTTGCCATTCACACCAACCAGAGCATTCGCTGACTTTGAAGTTGCTGTACACAACGCCATACGACAGGTCATACCAGGCATCATAATTAAAGGCTGTTTCTTTCATCTTACCCAGTGTGTATGGAAAAGGGCACAGACAACAGGACTGCAAACATTATACCGAGACAACGAGGAAGTCAGAACTCTCATTCGACATGCAGCTGTCCTACCGCTGATACACCTTGATTGTATAGAATATGTTTGGTTACAGGCATTAGAAGATCTAGAAGTTACCGATATACCACATGACACCCAGCCCTTTACAGATTACATAACAGAGCAGTGGGTAGAAGGAGACAGGCTAGTTTGGAATCATTTTGGAACAAAAGGACCCCGTACAACAAACAATATCGAGGCATGGCATGGTAAGACGAAGAGGAAGGTTCAGCACTCACATCCAAATATATTCACCATCATTCAGACATTCAAGGAAATACAGAATTCCAATGACATCAAAAGAATCCAGAGAGAAGCCAGAGGAACCGTTCGACCACGTGACAAGAAATATCTCAACATTGACCGTCGTTTTGCCATCCTGAAAGAAAGATTCCAGAACAGAATGACAGATTTGATGACCTACGCAGATTCTGCATCTCAGCTACTTCACCTTGGATGAATAAACAATAAATAAAATAAAAAGTAACTGTTTTTAAGACCAACATAATTTGCTTATTATGTCATATGTCTTGTTTAAATGTGTGGTTAGTTGTATTTATTTATAAATATTGCTTAGTTTTCAAAGAGTCAATTAAATGTTTTAAGATCATTATATTTTACTTATTATGTCATATGTCTTAGTTGTATTGATATATAAAGTGCTTATTTTTCAAAGAAAAAAAAAAAGTCAAGTAACTGTTTTAAAACCATTATATTTTGCTCATTATGTCATATTGTAAAACTATAAATAGTACTTACTTAAAAGGGAATAATATGTTAATGAATGTTTTTAATACTAATTTATATTTATATATATATTTTTTTGTTTAGTTTAGTTTTTTATATAATAAATTTCGCTTTTCAGACTTGCATTACTATGTGAAATATTACATGTTATATTTAATTAAAATGTAATGAAAATGAAGTAAAATATATTTAGTTAAGAAGAAAAATTGAAATGGTAAATTTAATGAGAAATGAAATAATGTATATTTTTTGTAATTAAAAAAACATATACATGTATGTATGAAGAAAAATTGAAATGAAGAAAATGACAAATTTATAAATAGTACCCATCACCCCATCACCTGTGGTTCCAATATACAACACGAAATGACTAATTACCTATATGTACAGGTAAACCCATCACTCACATGTGACTTACCTTTGTATTTCATAAGTTATAAGTATAATATTTTCAGATGAATGTTTTCATTGAGAATAAGATTGGAAAATTATACACAGAATAACAAAAGGTAAGGGTTTATATGTATAAATTAATTACATTAAAAAAATAAATCATTTGAAACAAATTTCATGTAATTATTTTCTTAAATCTGTTAAAAATGTTCACAGTAATGTTCAGAATCTGTTCAAAATCTGTTCAGAATTTCGAGTAATGTTCAGAATCTGTTCAGAATTTTTAGCAATGTTCAGAATCTGTTCAGAATTTTTAGCAATGTTCAGAATCTGTTAAGAATTTTCAGTAATGTTCAGAATCTGTTCAGAAGTTTCAGCAATTTTCAGAATTTTCAGAATCTGTTCAGAATTTTCAGTAATGTTCAGAATCTGTTCAGAATTTTTTAGTAATTTTCAGAATTTTCAGACTCTTTTCAGACTATCTAGCACAAAAACTGGTCTGTTCAGAATCTCTTGACTTTGTAGTGTATAGGTTTACCCTAATCATCTAGGTAAAAATAAAATGGGAAGTAATCATTAATCAAACGCATTAACAAACAGGATGTCAATACCAGAAATATATTAGATAAATCATATTAAGGAGGTCCGCTATCAAATTTTGCTTTTAAATATGTTAGTGCTAGGCCTACTTAAAGGTCGTGTATCATCATTGCTTTCATATTTTTTAGTTGAGACACTCCAGAAATATGCACTCTCAGCCATATCAGGCCCCATTATATAGGACACAACGGAGAAAGGAATCATTTCCCCTCGCACCATTGTAAACTGGAACCGCCTACCTCAGACTGCAGTGCTGAGTGACTCAGTCGAGTCCTTCAGGGCTGCCATTGCGGCCTCATCTAATCTTTAAATTCACTCCCGGTTTTGTATTTGTTTTCTTCTTATTATTTTTTTACTTATCTTTTTCGCAACCCAATTCCTAAACTGTTGAAGTAGGTCAATAATTTCAACGGTAGAATTAGAAGTAGTTAGGTATTACATTTCATGGATATATTTTTTAATTTGAATTGTGCTTTTAATTTTATTGTGTGCATACTTTGTTTATTGTTTATCTTTTGTACATGTATACTCTTATGTAGGATTTAAAAGAGGACTAGAACTATGCTTCTTTCTGACTCTAATGAAGCTTATTGTATTTTTGTATTGTCCAACATATCACCATACTGACTAGACCGCATATTAGTAGAGGAATAACTCCGGACGAATATAACTCAAAACCGACCAGTTGAATAGATTACTGCATTACTATTTATTTGTAGTGATATTAAGTCGGACATGACCGATAGTCGGACGTTTTTGCTATATCATTTGCGTGTTCCTTATTAATTTTCCGACCCTTCAGTACAGTACAGTCCGTTATTTGAAACTTTCTCCTTGAGTCGAGTTACCGTTCATGATATCAATACATATGGTTTTTTCCACGGTGAATTTTGAGAAGTGCCAACAGCGGCGAAATTTGAAGCACAATTACAGGTAAAAACGGGCACTTATTCTGCTTTACTTGATATGAACTCTGCAAATATGACTTCAGAAACTATACAAGCACCCATAATTTTCATGAAATAATCTTTAAATTAGCTGTTTCATGTCCATTTTATTTGATTAATTATATGTTTTTGTCAGCATGAATATAATAAAAACACCACTATTTTCGATATGAAGTCGGACAGGAAAAAATATATTTTCAATATAAAGACGATCTACTTTTACCCGAATTTCAATATTATTAAGTTATTGGTAGTCGATGATTGAATTGTAATCTTTAAAAGTATTTGTCTCCCTTCGTTATAACCGGTCATGCGTATGGAAGTGTAAATAAGGTAAGGGTGACTTTTTGTATGGGAGGAATACGTATAAAGTAAAGTGTTCTGTAATACAAATAACACACACCAATTCATGCAATTTATTATTGCTAGCATAGAGTTATTCTGAAATGTGCATCGGAAACTGGTCGTCATAAACAATTGCCGAATCCGTATCCTGTTGAGCAGTCGAGCAGTCTCATCGCCATCGGAGGGGAGGTGATTGCTACGGAGTACTGTACTCTTTAGTGAACAGTAGTAGTGTACTAAATGAAGTAAATGAGCTCTTAACAGTGACTTCTAAGCTTTGGTCAGTTTAACGTGGTTCGACATTCACTGTCTTGCCGTTATTGACACATCTGATCATGACATGACAGTCACTTTAGTTTAAGTTGGACAATCCCAAATTTATGTTGAATTTGATTTAAAACATTTAACTTGTGAAATTCTTATTTGGCACACAAACATGAAACATTAGAATTCTCCAAATTAAACACTGCATATGAAGTTTTAGTCAACTCGTACCAAAGTCAACTCGTACCACAGGAAGTCAACTTGTACCAATGTAAACGGTCAATCATTAGATATTTATCTGCATTCTTCTATAGACCTTTTTATTCTTAAAAACATGGGTGCGGCCATTATCGTGTGTCCGCCATTAGTAATATAATGTTCTCGGGGTTTATCGATACGCTAATGTATGGTTTCTCTAGTACAGGTGTCACAATATACTGTTATTTCGGCTTGAAATTCAATCTTCCAGCATGCTCCTATCAACAGCAATTTGTTTACCCCCTCCCCCCCCCCAAGTAAACAAAATGTTTCTGGTTAATGCCACACCGGACTGCAACTTCTTGTGTACTCTTAACACATGTCAAAAATTTACACCTTGAATTGAAAGTTGCCATTTAAAAAAAAATAAAGGTTGTGATAAATATTCATTTCAGTTTTAAAAAAGTGTTCACAATGGCAAACTGTATTTTTATTTTTTTCTCAATGGTTGGAAGTATATTTTGTTTATGAAATTGAAAACAGAAAACCCCACTGATTAGAAAATAGTCGGTTTCTAAGTAACTGTTTAAAATATATGTCAATTCATGGAAATTACCAGAAACATTTTTTTGATATGCCCACTGTTTGAAGCTAGTTATCTAATTTATTTAATTGGCATTCCTAGTGATCCTTTGATTTTATTTATTTTTTAAGCAAACTGAGTACAGGAATAAGAATAGAGTATGATGAGAATGGACTATGAACATATAACTTTTTATTAATTTTCAGTCAATGTATTATGACTTTATAATAATCAGAAATGTCTAATTGAAAATTGTATACAGCTTGGTTTTCATTTCTCTTGTTCACTTTTGGACAAAACCATGTACCCTGAGAACCAGACCAGTCAAAACAGATGAAAATAAAGAATCACTTACAACCTCAAAGGTGAAAAGAACAAAAACAACACTGAAAACAAAAGCTTAACTAATAAGACCCCATTGACCCAATCAACAAATCAGGGATGGAATTAAAAACAAAAACAGAAGAAATGAATTAATTTACATGTAAAAGTAAAACTGATACAATGACTCAACTACAATGTGAGTAACTTGAAAACATGAACAAAGCATTTTAGATATTCAAACTTGGTACAAGATTAATGAATTAGTCTATCACTGGTCAGTCTGGGTGGCTGTATAACAGTACATGCATTGTCAAGTAAATTTATTTCTGTGTACTTTTAAAATTTTGAACTTCTGTTAAGGTTTTTACATTTTCTATAGTACATTTTAGATGTTGCTGAAAGTCATGATAGTCAGTAAAATGATACTGCAACCAGGCCCTAAGGTTATAAAACTTTTTGAGCTGAGTTTCCAGCTCAGACTCAAGGATTGACCAATATCAAAACTGGAAATTTTGTAACAAGGATATTTGAGCTTTAAGACTCAGCTCAGAAAGTTTTATAACCTTGAGACCTGGACTAGAATAACAAGATATTGCAAAAGGAAGCACCCAAAATTGTCATTTTCAACCATTAATTTATATGTTCAGAATGCACAAGAGTGCAGGATTTTACGTCTAATTTTTTAAAATGTCCTGGGGGGACAAACCAGACACCCCACATATAGCACTCCGCTATGCGGTGCGCACGCCTTGGGCCTGTTAAAATTATATTTTGGCCTTCTACAAAAAAATAAAGGGAATACCCTGGATATTTATACACATTTATAAGAAAAAAAATTATAAATAAATAAATAAATTGGAAGATGGCTTGAAAATCGGAAACGCAAAATAGTTGCATTTTGTATCTATGTTTATAAGTTTAAAAGTGAAGTAATAATGATAAAAAGTGTGTCTAACAGATAAGAAAGAACTTAAAGGGGCATTCTCTGCCAAATCGTAAATTTTTGTTGCCCATAAAAACTATCAGATATGATTGATGCCTTAATAAAACGTGTTTCTGTAACTTATAAATGTTATGAAATGTACGCGCGTCGTGGAAAAGGCCTGCAACTGCTCGTGTTTTGAGATCGATCAAGAAATGGACGTCATCTTATTAATTATCAACATTGTTTACGGAGTTTGTCGAATCGTCATTAAATCAGTACAACAATGCACTTATTTCTTATATTTTGTGAATTTTAGTCAGTGTTAATTACATGTATGAACAACGAACCATGCAAGTTGGCAGTTAATTAGCGACAAAATACAAATAAGTAATCGATGGTAATTTTCGTTCTCAAAAGGCGGAAAGTGGTTCGATTAGCTGTTTAATGTGAAATATTTACCTCTATTTCATCATTTTAAAGCTATTTACCAATTTCCAAAACATATAATTTTTTAGGTCAAAATCGTAGCTAATGCCCCTTAAACTGAATGTGACATCTTAAGGTGCATTTTTCAATTTTGTTTTATTATTAATTTTGTTTTGTGTGTTAAATTGTAAAACAAATTGAAACTTTTTGTCGGTCAATTTCTTTATAGGGATCTGTTTTGAAGATGAAAAGGAATTTAAGTTTTATCAAATTAAAACATCTGAATATCTTAAATCTTTATCTGAAAAAAAAGTTTCATGAGGAGCCATGAAATAACAACTGAAGCGTGTTTATCTAATCCAATTATGAATACTGATTAATCGTAACTAGTGTAAGCAACCGATTGTTGTACTTTCTTAATGGCGGACGATAGTAACGCCACCTAGTATCCACGAACGATAACTAGGTAATCACCGATTTCTGAAAACGTCTATACTTACTTACCTATTAATATTCATTTCCAGATCGTTATCATAACAAATGTCTCGATATTACCACAACGACAAGATGACGGAACGAAGTAGAGGGGATCAGTTAATATCGAGATATTTGTTGTGATAATGAGCTGGAAATGAATATTAATAGGTAAGTAAGTATAGAAGAATGCAGATAAATATCTAACGAAGCGAAATATATATGATTGACCGTTCTCACACACGATTTCATGACAAAAACTTGCAAAAAAGCGGCGCAACTTTTTCACTGCGCAGTTTCGAAAGTTTTTGATAGGGTGAAATCCGTAGCCCTATGGTCCACAAATATCAGAAAACTGGCCAAGGACCATATTATAAGGGCTATGGTTCCGCAGCTATGTAAACTCGTACCTCAGTAAACTCATACCACTGTAAACTCGTACCAGCATCGTAATTAATATTTTTTATATTGAACATATCCCTTTGTGTCAAGTGCGTCAGACGATACTAACTTACTAAGTAAGGAATTTTATAAATAAAGTGTAATTTGGCATGTCCTTATGAAGAATATTAGTATTTCAAATGTCCTCGGCATAAATGTTGGTGATATTGCATGTCTAATACATTAAACCAGATAAATAATGTGGATTTGCAAGGTAAGTGAAATTCTTTAATATGTACCGAAACGAACCAGACCTCGTTTCAACAAAGTCCAAGCTATAACATTTTTAAAATCAAACTCAAAAGCCAATCATCTCATTAAATAGATAATATAGCTCAAAGAGGAGTTAAGAAAACATGATCACCTAATTAAATAATAATATAAAGATCAAAAGAAATCAATTAACATGATTATTTTGAAACTGCTTTCAACTCAATTTACTGTCATTAAAAAAAATTAATGCAAATTAAAATCCAATTAATTAATTATTATTCAACTGAACACCCTTTTGAGTATACGTAAAATAATTTAATTGTTAATTTTGACACACTTTCAAAAGCACAATTTATTTGAATATTCTTTCAAAAGCATCACATGAACATTGCCATTCATCAATTGATCGGAATTGCTTTCCTCTTAGTGGTAATTTTTAACATGGTACGAGTTGACAATGACAATGGTATGAGTTGGAAGTGGTACTACGAGTTTACGATGGTACGAACGACTTTGCAAATTTTGGTACGAGTTAACTAGTTGCCATATGAAATACCTGTCATTATAGAATTCTGTGAACTCTATTTAACTAGCCATACTGCATTTAGCCCTATAAACCCTTTCATCATTCATGATAACTGCGGTCCAACATTTCTCTGGGACATTTGTGAGTGGAAAAGTGACGATTTCACAGTAGAATCGTGACATCATAAATGCATTTAATTGTTCTACGAGATCATTTTTTCTGGAAATGGTATTATTACCACTCACAATTTCACAAATGTTCCGGATGAATGCAGGACCACAGTTATTGTGAAAGGGTCTATTGATCATGTACAAAATGTACATACATGTAGCAAGTTATACTATTTAGTTGTGAAACTACTTTATTTGATCCTTTGTCTTGAATACAAGATCATGACCATCCCATGATGGGGAGGAGAGGTTGGTTGCTTTTGGTAAAATTTGGTATAACTAGGCCAGTGATTGGGATTAGAGGGGGGTCATGCGCCATTTATCACATTCCATCTGAAAATGTCCCATTGAAATCAGAAATATTTACAAAGAATGTAAAAGAATGGCCCATTGAAAATGTCCCATTATTACAATTTTAATCCTAATCACTGCTAGGGTGCATCTGAAGTTTGAAGAATATATCAATTGTACAGTCAAACCTGCCCATGAGGTCACCTCTATTAAGCAGTCGTCTGTATTTAAAGGTCCCCTTTTCGTGTCCTGTCATAGAAAATTTTATATGAATTGAACCTTTTTTAACCGGTCACCTGTATTATAAGGCCAATTTTTCTTTGTCCCAAATTTAAAGGTGACTTTCTAATACAGGTTTGACTGTATATTCGGGCTCTATGATTCATACCAGTTCCCTGGCTAGTAAGAAAATATTTTTTACTTGCCAACAAAAGTATGTTACTAGCCAGATATACTAATTCGTACTATATAATTCCAATATGTATTTATTTCTTTGGCAATAACAAAGGCAATTTTATTATAAGTCCAATTTCATTTTTTGACTGTTTTTTTAAAAGACTGAAGTATTAAAACTTTAAGATGGTTTACTGGAGCTAAAAATGTACTAGTATATTATAAGTTAAGGAATGGGCTTTTGCTGATACCATATATTGAAACATTTTTCATTTTTCTGACTTTTATTATGATAAATAAGACTTTCACATTTAAATTGTTCTTTCCAGTAACAAATTCGGTTTTGCCAGCAATATCGGATCCTGCCTTTCGACAAACATCACAAGACATAACGTCACTACTGTAATTGTAAATAATGAGGCTATTGAGCCACAAAAACTCAGACTTCCAGAC
Organism: Gigantidas platifrons; assembly: GCA_002080005.1. Taxonomy (NCBI): domain Eukaryota; kingdom Metazoa; phylum Mollusca; class Bivalvia; order Mytilida; family Modiolidae; genus Gigantidas; species Gigantidas platifrons. The sequence goes on along the minus strand of MJUT01046205.1, from coordinate 285,147 downwards.
ATCTTGGAATTTACGCTTTTCAGCTTTAGAACCCGAACCTTCATTAGTATTTTGGCTTGATTTTTCCGTCGATGTTGCATCAGGCAGGCCAACTTCATGATCAGTTGATTCAACCGGTTTATTCTTAGCGAGAAAAAAATGGAAGAATGTTTTGTTTTTACACATAGTGGTAACTTTCAAGTGTTAAAAGTATGTGAATCAAAACTTACGTATGTGAGTCAATTGTGCGATTTAAAAAACCGGATAA
>MJUT01046205.1:240120-254972 GCA_002080005.1 Gigantidas platifrons | reverse complement strand
GAATCTACCAATAATACAGAGAAAACTGAAGATTGTGTAACACAAAGAATCTACCAATAATACAGAGAATACTGAAGATTCATGTGTAACACACAGAATCTACCAATAATACAGAGAATACTGAAGATTGTGTAACACAAAGAATCTACCAATAATACAGAGAATACTGAAGATTGTGTAACACAAAGCCCACTAAAAACTGGGAGTGAACCTTTTTTTTTTACACTTTCTGTTACCAATGTGCAGATCACATTCGAATAATAGTCATTTAACCAAAAAAATATTTTGGGGAAAAACCTTGGATTTTAATGTGAAAATTAAGGATTTTAAGAAATTGCTCTTTTCGACTGTCTAGACCATTTTGGTCATTGTGTTGTCTGTTCTTTTTCGATATATACAGATTCTGATTACCTCCCTTTGGTATCTTCAAACACTTCTTCCTATTCAAGTTAAATTTTATTTTTTCGTTTGTAGGTTTCATATTTTCGTAATATTATTCAAAATGGTGAAGATGATTCGCCGGAGATAAAATTGATAGATGAAGTATTAAATGGGTTACCTCCCCTCATCAATAATTCTGGACAGAATGGTCAGTCCGGTACGCCCGTGAGTACTCCTCCTGGTACACCATCCAATCAGAGGAAGGCGGAGAAAAAGAAAGAGAAAGAGTTAATGAAACGTAAGTACATGTGTTATTAGTTGTCCCCCTTACTGTCGGAACTAAATCACATTGGTGGTGTAATGGTTAGTGTGCTCGCCTCGAGTGTGATAGATTGTGTGTTCGAGACCCGATTGGGTCAAACCAAAGACTATAAAATTTGTATATGTTGCTTATCTGATAAGCATGCAGCATTAAGGAGAAAGATCAAAGACTGGTTGGCTCGGAATCAGGATAATGTGTCCGAGCAGAGTGACATGTCTACCCACGGACTGTTGTTTCAGTGATCCAACTAAGCGTGGTGGTCAAGTACAAGCGTACCTCATCATTATTTCATTGAATTAAACTTGTTCCTGCCATGATATAGCTGAAAAATTGCTGAGTTGGCATGAAATAACAGTCACTCACTCTACTGTCAGAACTTACTTAATCTTAGATTTATCTTTGCATAATTCAAGTTTTGTAAGAGGTATGTCCCTTTTTGGGTTAGTATTTCTATTTAGCTTGTATGGAAATTTTAGGTATATTTAAGTTTTCAGTCTCATTTCAACCCTAAATTCCCAGATAGTTTGAATTTTCATATATTTTTGACTTATACAAAATGTAGTGTTTTTTTTTTTACTTTTTGTATGAAAATTCTTTCTTTCCATAAAAAAAAGATAGCATATATGTACCTTCTATTTATGCAACTTTTACCAGTATTGACAACTGATTAAATTTTTTTCAGTGAAGAAAAACAAAGACGATAGCAACGCTACCCAGATAGAAGATGTAATTGTTATATCTTTAGGTAACGATGTTGACTGTCCTGGAATGTTGTCGGAACAAAAAGTGTTGTCATGGGAACAGGAAAATAAACGACGGAAAGTCACGTACCATGAAGGAATATCTAATTATGTCTCCAGTGCAGAACCTGGTGAAAAAAGGACACGATTTTCTTTGTCTCAAGATCAAGAATCAATAGGTAAATTTTACTCAATGACAATCTCAATAGATAAATTTTACTCATTGACAATCAATAGGTAAATTTTACTCAATGACAATCTCAATAGGTAAATTTTACTCAGTGACAATCAATAGGTAAATTTTACTCAATGATATGATACAGAAATTATATATATTGAATTATCGGTAATTTGGACATTTTTCCTTTGATCTAGATAAGGATTATTTTCAGTATCAACGATGTGACTGACTGATTCTGAAAATTGTCATTCAGTGTGACGTTAATATAGAATAATTGGTTTCCAAAGTTTAGACAGACATAATCGCTAGTATCCAGCAAGTTTGACAGGAACAGCTGTGATAATGTATGTCAAGATCTTCAAAACTTGCGTTATTGTTTTTATTGTTGTGGTCAAAATCTGTTTGATGTCACACTGACAGATAATTTTCAATATCAGAGTCAGTTCTTGCACATGTGAGTTACGAACTGACCCAATATTTTTGTGGATCAAGGTCATTTCAGTGATCCAGACTTCATCCGTGGCACACATTTAAGGGAAAATGTTCAATTTGCAGATAAATTCAATTATGGGTAATTTGGGCATTTTTCCTTTGATCTTGAGACTTGTGCATGTTTGTTAATTAAAAAAAAATTGAATTCCATGTAAACAAACGTTGGAGAATACCGAAGGGACAATAAAAAATGGACAATCCAGAGATACTGGCAACATAGGATACACAAGACGAAGGAGGACAAACAAAACAAAAACACAACACAATATGTGTTGGACACCACTATGCACAAACAAGTAAGTGTATAAATCTTAAAAATTATTACCATGAATCTATTTTCAAAAATGAAAGTGCTAATTTTATTTTTATCTTTGATTTTACAGGAAACACAAGTGACTTACAAGAAGCTATATCTGAGGGAGCCTCAAGTCACTCCGTAGGGTCAGTGGATTTGGAAAATGATGATGACCCTGATGACAATTTCTCTGATATGATCTCTGCAAACGTTAGTGGGCGGGGCACTCCAAATATCAGTGGTAGAGACACGCCCCCTTCACCAGCTGGTAGTGTAGAGGCACCTGTCCATCAATTACAACAAGAAAATATACAGCCAATCCAATTGCCTGTTACTGTACCTAAGTCTAATGGGGAGGATGTTACAGATAGATTTGGCAAGTTTGAAATCAAGAAGGAATTTGTTCCAGGTAAATAAGTAAAAAACAACATTGTTTTAATTCTTTGTGATGCATTAAAAAAATATTTGAATAAAAAAATACATTTTTTTTGTATTTTGTAATGTGTATTCTGGGAGTTGACAATTACTCAATTGTATTTTCCCTGAGCAACTGAGGTGTACTAAAAAAGGGGCCCCTAAGTTGGCTCCCCTTGGCATCTTATGTCATTGTACAAACCAGGTGTTGTTGAATAAATTATGGTTATATATATATAAAAGATTTCTTTTTGAAATTTATAAAAGTAAACTTTATTAAATAAAGTATTGTATAATCAGAAAGTCACATTATTTTACTCCTTAACTTCAAGTATAAAATTTGTCATTTTATGGTAATTTTTTTCAGCATAATTTACTCATGATAATTCCAAAAACACGAATAAATAGAAGAAAATTATTTGATCACGTTAACTTGGAAAAAGCGAGGTTTGGCTGTATATCAAATTCTAAAAGAAAAAAATTAACATTTAGGAGATAACTGTATTGTATTTGAAAATTTCATGGCATCAATTGGAGATTTGATGGTGGCAAATTGAGTTTATCATGTGTATAGATGTGTATTGCCACATTATTGACAAGATGATCAGCTGACAGATGAGTGAAAAGAGGAAACATTCCTTCGTCGACGAAAAAAGTAGGTCCATATAAGATCAGATGAATTTGGGGCAGAAATAAAATGGAATGATAGAAAGACACAAAATTGAATTGGAGAAATATACAATACACATAAATTAGTGGCCCAAGCAATTCCAGTTCGTCGTTGAACTCATAGTCATCTGCAATTTTGTTTGTAAATACATTCACAAAAGGTTATGTGATTCAGCTAAAATTCTAAAAATATCTCATACTATTTCAACCGTGGAATTGATACCGTGAAAATTTACAGCATTGGCCAATTACAAACCAGGAATATTAAACAACTACATTTGAATGTATTTTTAATTTGTAATTTTTGATTTCTCAAGTTTTTTCTCTTCTTTTTTACTTTAGTTGACGAGACCAAGTCAACAGTAAGTGATACTTGGAGTACAGATGTTTTGGCTAGTGACTCAGAACCACCAGAACAAAATCAGTTCGACAGGTTAGAAGAAATAGGAGAAGAAATAGTCAGACAAAATTTACTGGCAAGAAATGAGGTAGAGACATTGTTATTATTTTATTTATTGACATTTTTTTTTATTATGCTTGAGAAATTTCAAAAATACATTGAAACCTGAATAAAACAAAAACCTGACTAAACCAAACAGACTTTACAGTCCTATCTACTAAATGTCTATGTAATATGAACCTGTGTAAACCAAACCCCTGTCTAAGCTGAACAAATTCTTCAGTTCAAAGGGAGTTCGGTATAGACAGGTTTTAACTGTAGTCAGAATTTTGATTTTTTGAAGTTTTGTCATGGAATTCCATAATAAAAAGTAATAAATGTCCAATATTGTAACATATCACATAGAGAAAAAAGAATCGATGGTAAAATAGTGTACTCGCCTCAAGATCAGTACATCATAGGTTCAAGGACGGGTCATGTCAAACCAAAGACTATCAAATTGGTATTTACTGTTTCTCCACTAAGCATGCTGCATTAAGGAGTAATAGCAAAAACTGGTTGGCTTGGAAGCTGCAGAATATGGCCGAATGGATCATATATCTCCCCCAAAACTGTTCTTTCAGTGAGCTAGCACTATAAAAATCCAACTAAACTCGTAGTTCTAGTAAAAAGCAGACATCATCATTATCATCTCATTGAATGACAACTTCACCATAATATAGCTGAAAAATTGTGTTAAGGAACAATCAGTCTCTCAAAAGAATTTTAAAATACAAGTTAACAGGTGATATTATACAATTATAGTCTTTTGTTGAGGGCAATACGAGTTTTTATGGACCTTAAAAGCGATATTCACCGAAGCCTTTAGGCCGATACAAAAGACTGTAATTGTTTTATTACATTAAAATGAAAAGTGAAAGTGAAACCAAGTCAATATGAAATTAATCACTTCATTATGACGTCATACATAATGCAATGGAAAGTGGAAGTGAAAGCGAGTCAATACAAGTTTTAATCAAACAATATCAAATTTTACGGAATGTCAGGTGACAGCATGATAGCCAATAAAATCATTATGTAATAAATCAATTAACCACTCTGTTTCTGCCTTAATTTTTTTCACCTACTTGCCCTAAAGCCAAATTTAGAAAAAAATTATATTTATTCAAACAAATTCTTTCATAATTTTCACTAGTTCAAATCCACTTTACTTGTCCCGTGCTTTGTGGGTTAGCGCAAAAACTGACCATTTATACTAGTTCTTATGTATTTATTTCTAAATATATATTAGTGGCAATTGATATTTTTATTTAGCCTCTGTCAGAGTTATCAGAGACCGCTAGTGATGCCTGGAGTACTGACGTGTTAGCCAGTGATAATGAGGAGAAACAGACAGAAGAATTGTCAGAGTTTGATCAGGTTAGGAACCGTCAGAATTATCATGTTATGATGATGCAAGCTGTATCTTAATTATTTTAAATTCTAAGTTCCTAAAGGTAATTTTCACACAAAAACAAAAGCTAGATTTCGCAGAAACTTGACCTCTGAATATCCAGTGTTTCAGCTAGACTTTGAAATCTTCAGGACGATTGTCTTATCAAAATTACTTCAAGACATTCTTTGATAATTATGTCCCCCAAACAAAGTTTGGGAGACATATTGTGTTTGCTCCATTTCTTATTATTATTATTCTTCTTCCTTTTTCTTTCTTTCTTTCTTTCTTTCTTTCTTTCTTTCTTTCTTTCTTTCGCCAAAAGTTTGTCCAACACATTTCTTGGAGATGCCTTGATCAAACTTTATGAAACCTTGTATCATATGCTATGTGAAGTTGTGCCTTTAAGGGTTGATTTTTTCAAAATGGCTGTCGTTGCCATGGAAACGGCCAAAATGCAAAAAAAATGAAAAACACAAAACTTGATCATAGCAGTTTACATGCCAAACAGAAATTGATTAAACTTGATAGGAACAACATCCACATCTAGTGGAACGAGATAAGCCAAACAAATCGGAATCGGTTGGACAAACTTTGCCGCAGTTGCCATGGAAACAAAAAAGTAGGGATTTAAAACATTTTTGGATTCCTTTCATCAAACTTCATGAAACTTTGTAGGAATATCCACGTAGTATGTGGCAGCTTTTGGGGGGGTTGAAAAAATTCAAAATGGTTGCTGTTGCCATGGTAACCAAGGTACAAAATGGCCGCCAAATACAAAAATCCTCGGATTTGGGTGAAATTTGGTTTCCAAGTAGATTATGATGTTGCGAATTGATATCCATCGTTGGTTTGCTATGGTGGCCATGTTTTATCCATTTTGAATTCAAAATGGCCACCAAAATACAAAAATCCTCCCATTTGGGCAAAATTTGGTTTTCAAGTAGATTTTGATGTTGGGAATTGATATCCATGGTTTGGTAGCCATATTATGATCCTTCAGATCATATCATATCTTGTGTATTGTTCATTTGGGGGACATTTGTAACGCTCTGCGTAAGGCTGTCACGGTTAGCAAAATAACTATCCGTTTAACCGACCTTCATTAACCGAACCGATCCCGTTTAAATGGTAATTGAAAAGCCTCATGTGAAGCATGCAGCTATTGTGATTGTGAAAAAACGGTTTTACTGAAAAGTCTGTGTTTTTGGCTTTTTTGTGGAAGATCTCGAACTTTAAGACTTAAAATCACACCCATGAAATGACAAGAACAATTTTGGTATGCTACACTTGTCTTTATACATGTGTACATGGAAGCAATTTTGTGTCCCATGTAAACTCCGACATTATTGAATTAACTTCCATTGACATGTAAAACGTGATAAGATCTACGAGTTACAGTGATGGGTTTGCCAGGAATATGAAATAAAAAGTACTCTCAAACTCTGAGCTCTTCTCGTAAAACGACAGTGTGTTAAACGACCCAACGTCAATGCCCAACGTACATATTTATTTTCCAAGTTGTGTGTTGGGATACACTGTTCACCTGATGACCTGATGTTTGTTAAACATTTGATTGGGTAATGAATAAAAGGGACCGTCTCAATGTTGTTTTAATCTCAATTAGATTGTTATTGATTTTTTGTTTTACCGATGTTACTGTACTTTTACTTGACCATATTTTACGCTTGATCTCGTATACACGTATACATTACGGTTAACCGTTTACTAATTCTTTAAACGGATAGTATTTGAAATCTAACCGCCGACGGTTACACGGATAACCGTGACAGCCTTAGCTCTGCATTACAGTAACCAATATTTAAGCTAATTTTTATATAGCTCTTCAAGACAATTTGAGAAATAGATGGGCAAATGTCCTGAGACCGGTGCCTATTTGAATCATTGTATAATGATATTTAGATTAAAAGAAGAAATAAAAATTATGATTTGAGTGATAAAAAGACAGTTATTACAATGAATTACAGTAAGGGGCAGTCGTGGTCATGATCGTATGGTAGTTATATTTACAACTACCTTTGCGATCAGTGCCTATCACCACTAAAGTTATGAGTTTGAATTCCTCTCATGGCGAGGTGTAGTCGATGCAACATTATGTGATAAAGTTTGTCAGTGACCTGCGACAGGTCGATGAGTTTCTACGGGTACCCTGGTTTCTGCCACCAATAAAACTGACAACTACGATATAGCTGAAACATTGTTGAAAGTGGCGTTAAACACCATAACCCTAATTCTAACTCCTAAAGAGATTTTTTAATAAAGAGACGGAAATATTTTAAAAATGCTAAATTTAAAACATAGAACACATATTACCAACTTTATAATTGTAATTATGTCTTTTTCAGGATGATATTGGCAGTGTAATAACTGATGTTTCTTCAATCTCTGGTGACCCTGGTAATATTGAAATGCATGAAGATACACCCTTAGCTTCAGGTATAGACCCTCTAGTAAATAGGTACACACTTTGTATCATTAGACTCACAATGAATAACTTTTATTCTCATAAACTATGCATACTTACACAGAAGATAAATACAACATATACACAAATTATAAAGTACATGTGCAGAAACAAAATATCTCTCCTATAAACCAGGAGGAGAGACTTTCACAGTTATTACTTTGATAAATTTACACAATTTTTCTACTACATCAATATTATGAGATGATAAAATTCAAGAATAATTTGCATTCATCTGACAATAATATGGTATTTTTTTTCTTTCATTATTGAAAAAACTACACATCATTAAATAATGAAATTCATCGCCTGTGTCATTTGAGTCACAAAGGTGGCACAACCTATCGTTTCAAGATAGAATTAATTTTAGGAATAAAAATGTTTGTCTGCGTGAAGTTATGAATGTACTATGGTAGGAATTGACATTAGGGAATAACCGAATTGTATTTGAAGTGTCGCAAATTGAGTTTACCTGGCAACACGTAGGATAAATAACCAAAAATATCAACCCTAAAATTTTATTTAGCTTAAATAACAATTTTAATAACAAATGTAATGTGTGTCACTTCAAATCAACATTCTAACACAATTTCCAACATGTAAAACATAAAATTTACTGTAAATGCATTTGAGGAATGAAATTGCTTGTTACATAACCAATTGCATTAGAATTGAAAATCAGAGTAATAAAATGGAAGGGTTAAATGTACATGTACATACAGGATATCCATATCATGATTTAAGGTGGTACCATACACTTCAGGTAAAATTTGATCTGCTCGTTTAATTTTCTTATTTTTTTTAGCAGTGTGTTTGAATATATCCACTGTAATAAATATCAAAATTTTAGCAAATTCCAACCAACAGATTCAGAGCTATAAATTCACTAGCCACATAGCAGCTTTTCTCTCTGTGGTTTTGATCACCGAGATGCTTGAAATCTGCATACAAACATCATATGATCAAAACGTTCAACTCATTTTAAAGAGTTATTTCCCTGTAGTGTATGGTACCCCCTTAAGGAAATTTTTTCGCATGAAATTTGATAACCAAGTCGGACCGACCATTTATGTGAAAGTACTAAATTATATTATTAGCTCTCCTGGTCAAATCATCTTTACCTCCACTTGTTTGTAGGAGTGCTCATGTCTTATATACTTTTTTATGTTTATTTGTGTATGGAGGTCTCCAACATATATTGTGTTGTGTTTTTTGTTTTGTTTGCCTTCCTCTTGTGTCTTTTGTACCCATTGTTGCCAATTTCTCTGGATTGTCCATGATTGCACCTTTGGTTTCTCTAACGTTTATTTACAGTTTCTCTGGATTGTCCATTCTTGATTGCCCCTTTGGTTTCTCTGGCGTTTATTTACAGTTTCTCTGGATTGTCCATTCTTGATTGCCCCTTTGGTTTCTCTGACGTTTATTTACAGTTTCTCTGGATTGTCCATGATTGCACCTTTGGTTTCTCTAACGATTATTTACAGTTTCTCTGGATTGTCCATTCTTGATTGCACCTTTGGTTTCTCTAACGTTTATTTACAGTTTCTCTGGATTGTCCATTCTTGATTGCCCCTTCGGTTTCTCTGACGTTTATTTACAGTTTTTCTGGATTGTCCATTCTTGATTGCCCCTTCGGTTTCTCGGACGTTTATTTACAGTTTCTCTAGATTGTCCATTCTTGATTGCACTTTCGGTTTCTCTAACGTTTATTTACAGTTTCTCTAGATTGTCCATTCTTGATTGCACTTTCGGTTTCTCTAATGTTTATTTTTAATATCAGTTAGTGTCTGGTATTGTTATGTTTTTATACACCGTTGCCTTTCAGTTTTGATGATTTTGACTTTCTCTGATGCAGACTAATGGGACATTACCTCCTTTCTACGTCTTCGTTCAATATTGACTATAAAAACTAATATTGACCTCCACTCCAGGCTGATGCAGACTAATGGGACATTACCTCCTTTCTACGTCTTCGTTCAATATTGACTATAAAAACTCATATTGACCTCCACTCAAGACTATTATATTTAGGGATGCTTATAGCAATTTATTTTGATGAGTCCAGAAGACATTTCAGAATATTTTGGCGAGTTCTGCCATTGCAAAAATCTAAATTATGAAAAGTTTGGTGAGTCCCAACAGAAAATGGTGACTTCAGGACTCCTCTAAGTGAGTAGCAAGGAATTCTGACTATAATTGTATTATGTATATAGTATGTAATGAAATAAGAGCATGTATAGTTACAATTTTATCATAATACTAATAAAAATTAGTCTAACTTGACACATGTATGGTTGTGATGTCAAATCTGGCTCAGGTGAGGTGTACTCGATACATTATTATGTGATCAAGTCTGTCAGTGACTTGTGGCAGGTCTGTGTTTTTTCCAGGTACTCTGATTTTCTCCGCCAATAAAACTGACCTCCACGATATAACTGAAATATTGTTGAAAGTGGCACTAAACACCATAGACCTAAACCAAACCATAATACAGCGTACTAATAAAAATTATTCTAACATGGCACATGTATGTAACAATTTGATATTAAATGTTAGTTAATTTTTCAGGTCAAGAAACACCTGAAAATCTGCTGTTAGATCCATTTGGTGCAACAGGAAGTGCAACAAATTCGTCAGGGGCAACCCAAAATAAGTCCAACAAAAACAGTGATGCTAAATTACCTTCAGCCGAGGCCAGTGTATCATTTGCTGATTTTCCAAATTATTTTCATGATAATGATAGCTATCGACATGGTCCAACGGAAAGTAGGTCGGCAAATACTGGTTCCTTTGCCAGTAAATTTATAAAGAAGAAGAAACAGAAAACTGTTCAAATGAATGTTGACAATGTTATTGACAGCGATGAAAAAAGAAAAGAAAGTAATGGAGATTCAAATAAATTGAGCCTTCCGTCAGCGTCAAAACATACTAGAGTTCAACAAAAAATAAAAAATACTCCGGGGAATTTAACATTGCCAGTTCCAGATACAAACGTAAGGACTGTACAATCGGAAAATTTAGGAAATGCAAACGGTGATTTGATAAAGTTGACTGCTCATGGTGCACGTCCAAAAATGTTACAACGAGCGACGTATCCATTATGTGATAATCAGAATAATTCTGAAGAAGTCATTCCTGTAGAGAGACGTGGGAAAATATCCAATATTGAGGCTAATTCTGTAGATTCCGGAATTGGAGGTACGCCAAGATCAGAAATTGACTCCTTAAATGAGCAGACGGGGAATATAAAAATCAGTGAACAACAGAACACAAAGTTTGATGCTAATAGATTATCACTAGCGCTGAGTATGTTTGATCCAATTTCTAACGAGAATGCAGATGAAGACCAAAAGTTAATTAGTATGGACGATTCTGCTGAAAATAACCCTACAATTCTAAGAGCAATGGTTGACAAGGGAAATAATTCTACAAATTCCAAAAGGGAGACTGTTATCATTGGTGAAACAATGTTTCCAAATCCACGGAAGAGTTCTGATCCTATTGATATAGTTCTGGGGTTAAACAGTACAGATTATACCGATGATCGGAGGGAAAGTAACGATAGTAGCAGTGCAGGGTCGGGTAACTCTGGCGACGAAGTACCATTCGCCAAATCTTCCAGATCAGCTAGTTTTGATAACATTTCACAAAAATTAGAAGAAAAGGTTTGTTTGATTTTTTTTTATTCTCTCATATAAGTAATTTAAAGAGCCTTGAAACATAATGTTTTTGTTCGATAAATCAGTACTTCACATTCCTGAAACTTTCTGAATAGGTAAATTATGAAAATTCACTTGATGTGAATCTACATGTACTACCACTTCTTTTTGTGTATTTGATGACTTTTGCAAGTAAATCGTAGGTTTGAGCCCCAGTCGGGTCAAAGCCCAAAAAACTATAAAATTGATATTTGCTGCTTCTTTGCTAACCAGTATTTGAGAGGAAGAGCAAAGACTATTGGCTTAGAATCAGGATAATGTGTCTACCAGCAGACTGTTGTTTCAATGAGCTAGCGCTACAAAAATCCAACTCAGCGTGTTGGTCAAGTACAAAGTGGACGTCATCATCATCTCATCAAAATTCAACATTTGCCGAAAAACAATAATCTCTGGTTCACTGAATTTAACAATAATTTCATATCAATTCTGTATACTGTGAAATCATTATTAATCGTGGGGTTCCAATTGTCGTGGATTTCATGGTTCACTTAAAACTATGCACACTAACATCCAATAAAATACAATTTTCCCATTGATTCTTGCATGTAATGTTTGAAATCACGAATTCAAGAACCCATGGATCAATGTATTTTGTAGAAATCACGACAATTGATGCCAACGAATAATATGAGTACTTTCACAGAAATTACATTTATCACATATTTGTACGTTATCCGTACCGTTTTGCACGTGTGATAAACGAAGACGTTCACGATCCATATCAGTGCCCGGGGCAAATAACCGGTTATTGTACCCTGCGTCGATGACGTCATTGTGACAGTTAAGCAAACATCATACAAAAAACTGATAAAACGGAGATGGAAAATACCAATGCAAAACGTAAAACTGAGAGTAACATAAGGATATTCAAGGATTTGTTTTCAACAGTGGGAGAACACCGTAATCCTGAATATATTGGAGTCAAGGAGATGTGCATGCACCTGGCAAGATTTTTTTTTCAGCGTGCACGAAATTCAAACAGGATTACGAACCCGATTCATTGAAATGTATTCCAAGCTTCCATCAGTAGATATCTTAGTGATAGCGAATGTTGATATTTACGCCATCATATCGACTATTGAGAACTATGAAAATAAAACAGTTACTCTAATTTTCGTCAGTAATAACTCTGTCCAGTCAACGGTGACTAATAATAACTCTGATAAGCAAACCGTTATCGTTTTGGCTCCCATTTTGCCCAACTGCAAAATAACACAATTCCCATACTCAAATATCCAAGGAAATGTGACGATAATTTTTTATGACACAAGTGATAAGAATTGGAAGTCTGATTTATAATTATTGAAAAGTTATGTTCAATACCTGTGATAAATACAGTGAATTATTTTGTTGATTTTTACACGTTATTTATTTTGTTGTTATGAATAACTTATAAGCATAAATTCATTTATTCATTTACAATTTATTTATTTCAGTCATGGTTAAATATGTGATAAACAGATTATAACATAGCCTTTTCCATATAGGTCCTGGTATCATCCCTCGACCCATATCAGCCTGCGGCAGTCGCCTTGGGCTGATATGGAAGTCTCGGGATAATACCAGGACCGATATGGAAATGGCCATGTTATAATCTATATATATTTTATAGTATGATATTATTATTTTTAGGGGACTGTTGAACTTGATCCAGATGAATCTGGCAAAACTCCAACTAAAACCCGAAGTTTATTTAAATCATTTAAAGAAAAAGTTACAAGAAGTGGTCAGTATATTTTATAGATTTAGGGGGTTAATGTTATGGTATTTAATGCCACTTTCAACATTATTTCAGTTATAATATATATCGTGGAAGTCAGTTTTCTTGGTGGAGGAAACTGGAGTACCTGGAGAAAACCACTGATCACATAAATAATGTTGTATCGTGTACACTTCACCATAAGCAGGATTCGAGCTCACAATGATAAATTTAAGCTGACTCTGTGGCTTAATGGTTATAAGGAATAAGAACAAAGATTGGTTGGCTCAAAATCAGTATAATGTGTACGTGTGAGGGGAACGACAGACTTTGTTTCAGTGAGCTAACCCTATAAAATTTCAATAAAGCGGCTTGGTCTAATTAAGTTAATGTACTGGTATGTGAAGGGCAATTTTTATGTTGAAGTTTAAATATGTAAGCTATGAAAACTGTCTAGATGGTGTATGTAATAGATAGCCTTGAGGGTTCGATCCTCCAGTTGTGTTAAACCAAAAACAATGAAATTGGTATTTGTTGCTTCTCTGCTTAAGCGTGCAGCATAAAGGAGAAAGAGCAAAGACTGTTTGGCTCTGAATCAGGAGAATATGTCCGAGGTGGGTGACTTGTCTACTCGTGAAATGTTGTTTCAGTGAGCTAGCACTATAAAAAATCCAACTAGGCATGTTGGTGTAGTACAAAGTGATTATCGTTTCCTGGAATATAACACGTTCTCACCATGATATAGCTGAAAAATTGCTCTTTTGTTATTAAACAACAATCACTCACTCACTCACTTTATTTAAAAAAAGGTGATATTTTGTTTTACAGCCTAAATACACTGAATTTTCCAAGAACATGCTGTTTTTGGAAATGCACAGATTGTGAATCTAAACTAGATCTGAAAATGGAGTTATGATGATTATGACAAGATTTATTTTAAGTTTATTGGTAATATATTAATATTTTCAGGAAAGAAAATCAGAGAAAAAAGTATGATATTGAAAAGTGATTCAGTTGGTAATTACATGTATATCCCTTGTTTAAGTACATTACAGGATAATTATCTCCCTTGTTTTACTACGTTATAAGATAGGGATGTTTAATACGACTTTTGACAATATTTCAGTTATATCATGGCAGTTAGTTGTATTGGTGGAGGAAACCAGAACATCTGAATAAAATCACAGAAAGGTTAAACAGAAATGATAAAATAATTCCACCAATATCAACAAATAACTTTCACCTCAAATTATTGAAGACAAAAAGACCATGACATATGACCTTGAAAATCCAGGTTCTGGCTTAGGACAGGCACACAAAAGTGAAGGGGTTAAACCATATATAGTATCCCAAGCCTTCCTTCTTGATTGGATCTCCCAACGACAATACAGATATAAACTAATGATAAAAAATATCTGCAGACTCTGACACTCATTAAGACTACATACTATCACAAAAATGAATGACAACATAGACATGGACAGTACAATAGTAGGGTCAATGAATGACAACATAAACATGGACAATACAATAGTAGGGTAAATGAATGACAACATAAACATGGACAGTACAATAGTAGGGTCAATGAATGACAACATAGACATGGACAGTACAATAGTAGGG
>MJUT01046205.1:189283-203017 GCA_002080005.1 Gigantidas platifrons | reverse complement strand
GCCACTTTCAGCAATATTTCAGCTATATCATGGCGACCAGTTTTAGTAGTGGAAGAAGCCGGAGTACCCGGAGTGAACCACCGACCACGTTAAGCAACTGGTAAACTTTATCACATGCGGTTGCAGTCGAGTGCACCCTTTTTGTAACGTACAAAGCGAACCCACGCCGTATTGGTGATAGGCTTGTACGAGTTGTTAGGTAAATCCAACCAGCTAATTTTCATGGACCATGCAATGAAGGTATGCGAGGTAGCTAATTTTCATGGGCAAGCTTCTGATGCTTATGCTTATGTTTGAATGGTGCAAGGTAGTTTATTGTCATGGATAACACTTTGAAACCTGTGCTATACATTGAACAGATGTAAGGTAGCTTATTTTCATGGAAAATGTCATGCGAGGTAGATAATTTTCATGGACAAGCTTCTGATGCTTATGCTTATGTTTGAATGGTGGAAGGTAGTTTATTTTTATGGATAACACTTTGAAACCTGTGTCATACATTGAACAGATGTAAGGTAGCTTATTTTCATGGAAAACGTCATGACTCCTATCCTATGCAATGAAGAAAGGTTAGGTAGCTAATTTTCATGGACCATGAAATGAAAGAATGCGAGGTAGCTAATTTTCATCGGCAAACTTCAGATGCTTATGCTTATGTTTGAACGGTGCAAGGTAGTTTATTTTCATGGATAACACTTTGAAACCTGTGTCATACATTGAACAGATGTAAGGTAGCTTATTTTCACGGAAAACGTCATGACTCCTATCCCATTTAATGAAGAAAGGTTAGGTAGCTAATTTTCATGGACCATAGACGAAAGAATGCGAGGTAGCCAATTTTCATCGGAAAACTTCAGATGCTTATGCTTATGTTTGAACTGTGCAAGGTAGTTTATTTTCATGGATAACACTTTGAAACCTACGTCATACAATGGACAGATGTGAGGTAGCTTATATTCATGGAAATCTTCATGACTTCTACATGTATCATATGCAATGAAGGAATTATGCTGACTACGATTCAACTAGTCTTTGCCTTTATTCTTTTACGCCATGTGCCAATATTAATTTTATAGTCTTTGGTTTGATCAGATCGTTGATCGAAACCATGATCTACCGCACATTATGCAAGTACTCTTAACTATTTTACTACAGGAGCGTTATTGCTTGTTATAACTAAACATCTTATTTCTTTGGAATAGATATACACATTTTTGTATATATGCAAAGCAGAAAATACATTATGTACAGATAAATAATATGATGATTGATATATAGAAACTTGTTCATGTCATATAAATATTAAAAAAAAAAATTATTAGATTTGAATTATTTATATTTTATTTCGAAATAACTTATTTTCATCCAGATTTTGCTCCATGTAAACAAGGCTTTATATATATAAATCCTTGATGTAAATGAATGAATAGGGGTAGTTTGTAATAAAAAAAAATATATACTTATAAAAAAAAAGAAACGATACAAAGATTAAGAAAAAAAATATTATGTTAAAACCAAAACAAATCAATATTTATATATATAGTCAAGGATTTATATACTAGGATATCTTAGTGTACTACGTCAATGTTTGCGTGAAACGCATGTATCCTCACAACACAAACAATAACGTTGTTACTGGTCCCTGTGGATGAAATATTGAAATCCTTGGGGGCATGCGCGTATATATGTTTCATGTTTTGAATACCAAAATATATTTGTCCAATCCAGCAACAACATGATCTGTCCATTGTTGTACTCTGAAAAACAGCGTCCTCCAATATGTTAGGAGGAACAAATAACTTATAAAGATACGATTGGTTCCCTGTTTACCTTTCAGTTGAGCATACTAAAATAATTTTCTCATGTGGATGAAACCAGTTACAGTCACTTGAGGGCGTTCTGTTCCTTCTTATGTCACGGTGATATGTTTATTATGAAAACATGAAATGCGTGTCGCAAATGGATAAATGATAAAATAACATCCTCCGACAGAAGAAGGGAAATTTGTTCATTTGAACAATGACAGATGTGAGGTAAAACATAATTTAAACCATAGTCATAGAGATTGACACCTATAATTTTACGATACACTGATATTGTGATAACACTCCATGGAGTTTGAGGTCACTGCACCCGCCATTATAAACACAGACACCCGTTTCATGCAATGATCAGTCTCCAAGGGCTTCCTTTCTACAAAAGAGAAATGGACTGCAGCCTTACCCAGCCTTACATGAAACAACTGACTGTCACTCGGTAACAAGACATAGCTTGACTTGTTCATTCCTAAACATGTAGTACAGATGTACTTGATTCTGTATCTGCGGTGCATATAAATACCGAAATTACCGAAAAAGTTGCCGAAATTACCACTCATTTGGTAGAAAATGATGGTATTTATCAGAAAAAATGATTTTTTTCATAATGTTTTACTTTAAATGTCGTTATTTTCAGGTAAAAGGCATCCATCTCGTGTATTTCTGTAAATACACCGTCATTTACGCGCATAAAAAATCTCGTTATGAGACCAAATCTCCAGCCAAAAATTTGCAAATCTCCAGTTGTAGCATAGCAACTCTATCACATGTACATGTATGTGTGTTTAACCATGCCATGAGTAGTAATTTAATTATCATAAGAGGATAACCTGGTCTTTATTGCATACGTCAGGGGCATAAAGTATGGTGTTTAATGCAGAAAGTAATTTGTAATTATCCTAATATTGGCTTGCATCAAAAATGTTTATTTGTGTGAAATAAAAAAATAAAAATGACAATAAAAAATATAGTGTAGATCACCCATAAGTCTGACACCTTCTTTTTATATACGACAGTCGGAGTCGCAGACTTGATGGTAAGGATGAGAGAAGTTTCGCAAATCCTTTGCTGGTACTTAACCTTTTGACTGCGTGAGGGTCATATATATCCCTGGTTCAGGATGGTAGATTGTGCTAGGGACATATTATATGTCCCTTGAGAAAGAAGGAAAGTTACGTTAATATTCTTTAAGAATAAGTTACGCAAATAAGTTATAATTAGATTGCACAATTTGAAGTCAGATACAGATATTGCACATATTATAGAACCTCTTTAAAATGAAAAAGAAATGGTAAGTAATATCCCAATTCTGTTAAAATGACGTCACTCTGCTGAAAGGGTCATAACGTCAGGAATAATACAGCACACGACATTACGATGATACATGAAACGTCGCAGTCAAAGGGTTAAAGAGCAAGAAACACACCCAATATTTGTTCGAAACTTCTTTTGAGTGTTCATTTAAAGCCTTTAAAACACATTTGTAAATTTCGCCCCTGAAACGGACACATTTGCCATTTAGACGAATGCGTCAAAATATACAACATGAACAATAAAACGAATATGAGATATTTTTATTTATTCAAAAGGTATTAAGTTGGTGCATGATTTCAATCGAACATTAAGCATTAGTTTAAATCTATTTCATATTTGTTTTATTCAATAATGCATCAATGAGGATAAAATAACCAAGACCGGTCAATTCTGCCTTATGTCTGACAATTGTGTCTGAGTCAAATGCATATTTTATTCCCCAAATCTCACCCTTTTCAGGAGCACTATGAAACAATGCAGACATTAATTGATGACAGATGACGTTATATTTCGATTTAGATACGTTTGTCGTAACTTGACATTTTGGATGCAAAATAATTAAACATTCGGAAATAACTTGAACTAGCCAGCAAAGATTCCAACATTAGGGGAATGTCCGACATAGAGGCGAACTACCCTAAATCACTATGCTCTGTGTGTCATCAAGTTTGGAATCTGTTGAAATGGTTGGTAATGTTTTCTTCTGAAAATATTTGTTTACAAAATTTTCGTTATGCACATGAAGCTTTTCTTCCAAGAAATGCATTACATGAAGTGCGAGTTTTAATTTATTATAAAAGTTTTTTTCTACAATTTGGAGTACAGTCAAACCTGCCCGTGCAGTCACCTCTATTAAGCAGTCGCCTGTATTAAAGGGTCACCTTTTTCTTGTCCGGTCATAGAAAATTTCATATTATATGTGAATTGAACCTCTTTTATGAGGTCACCTGTCTCATAAGGCCACTTTTTCTTGGTCCCAGGGGTGACCTCTTTATACAGGTTTGACTGTATTTAGGATATTTTTATGAAAATCGTTCATATTTGTGTGCTGTTGTTAACATTGGGGCTATGTGGATAGTCAGCAAGGTCATGAGGCATATACATCTATTCTGTGTCCACTGTTGTATATATGTTCAGTAATAAAACAGTTGGTGTTTAAATGTTGTAACCTTGTTGACTTTCTATAAAACTGCATTTAAAGAGGGCCTCTCAGATGAGATGCTCCTCAAAATCTTCCCTTATCTCCAATAAAAATATTCTTTGTTTTTATCGTATACATACATGTAGTAAATAAAATGTTTTTTTTATAAAAATTGTTAAATTATAAATGAATAAATAAATATATACAGTCTAACCTGTCTTATGTGACCTTCCAATGGCACATTGAAATAAGGTCTCATAAGACAGGTGATTGATAAATATGGGTTTACTTAATATCAAATGTACTGTGAAGGGAAGTAAAATTTGATTAAACTAAAATCAACCAAGCATGATTTACTTTATTGAGTTGCTTTATTGAACATTTAAAATTTATTTTTTGTATATATTCAACCATGCATGTCTGATGAATAACATGATATTATTTATTTATTTTAATTCATATTGGGATAATATTATGTATGTAGATATATAAAATAAATGTGTATCAAACCGTAGCTTTAAGTAATCAAGAGGGATATGCACTGTATAAGCAAGCTACATGTATAAACAGGATACATTGGGTAAAACTTTAGATGTACAGAGCTTTCAACATTTTTCAAGTCTACGCCAGTTCTTCACTATTTACAGGCAGTACTTTGTATTAAGATTTGAAATTTTTTTATGAATACATATGTATCTTATACAACACTCGTTAAAATCAGGAGTTACCAATGATCATTTTAGGCGTGTTAAAGTACCTGATACCGCCTCTTATTGATGACCTGGATTTATATTAACTTGCAGGTCAAATCATGTTTTTGTTCTCATCCTTGTAAACATTTCTCCTTCCGTATTTTCGTATTTTCGTCATCTATGGATCAAGTACTTTTATGTGATGCTAGAAGAAATGTACTCAGTCATATGTACAAATGATCAATTGGATGTTCATATATTTAGGTTAGGGGTTATGGTGTTAACACCACTTTCAACAATATTTCAGTTATATCATGACGGTCACCTTTATCGATGGAGTATACGTAAATATTTTTTAATTCTGTTGTGCCTATGTTGACATGAGACGTTCTAGTACAATATTTGAATGTGGCTTCATAAAGAAAAGAAAAAAAGTTGTGACGGTGATATTAGTGAAATATTGTCGAAAGTGGCGTTAAACACCATAACCCTAACCCAGGTGGAAGGTAGACTAAAAATCAACTGAATTATTCAGTTTACCCGGAAAACAGCAAAAACCATTCTGACTAGTCAATATTACAATACCTACATGTTGTACCTGACTAATCAAAATTCATGATTTACATCCTGGTTGGCGGTAATGATGAAAAATTGACAGGAACAATCTTATTTTACTTCATTTTCTTAATAGCAATTTTTATTTTTGTTATAAAGGTAGGTGCCACTTGATCTCCATATAGACAGGTTTTCTGCCAGCTACCGACTACTTTTGAAAGCATTACAAGTAATTAAAACATAGCTATCAAATTTAGTCTGCACGAGACGTTTCTGGAATAACCTTTATCATGTATGCTCAAAATCAAAAGATTGGAAAGACAAATAATTTAAACTTTTGAGAGCATTAACCAAAGGATCTAAACAGGAGAGCCAAAATTGCCTAAGGTCAACCTAAGGTCAGCCATTATTTGACAACTGTTAATTTCAGTAATGAATATATCAAATCAACCATGTCGGTGTCATGGATGCAAAAGGGAGACAACTTGTACAGGCAGTGTCTTATTGTTCAACACTATTGATTTACTTGTTTTTGAATAAAATATGTTTAATTATTATATAAAGGAAGGAAATGTTGTTTTCACTTGCTGGTATAAGATAAGATATGTTTATTACAAATAGAGGGCCCACAAGGGGCAAAATCATTACAGTGATTTGACAGAAAGTAAGTGAATGATTGTTGTTTAACGTCAATTCAGCAATTTTCCAGCTATATCATGGCAAGAACAAGTTAATTTTCAATGAGACGATGATAATGTCTGCTTTGCACTAAACCAACACGCTTAGTTGAATTTTTATTTGACAGAAAGTATTTATAAATACATGTACAATAAATATATTATGCATATACAATGTATGATATATCTTGTGATTTGAAATGCATGTAGAATGTTAGTAAAATTACCTTCCTCATTGAGATTTTATATTTATGTATACAGTGGGACCTGTCTAATCCGACTCACCAAGGGAACAGGGAAATAACCTGTCTAATCCGACACACGAAGGGACCAGGGAAATATGTCGGATTGTACAGGATGTCAGAATACTCAGGTTTTATTTTAGATAACAGAAATGCTTTGGGACCATAAATTTTTGTCGCATATCACAGGTTGTCGGATTGCACAAGTTGCACTGTATATAAAAGTGCTGGGAGCTTTCAAAAATAATTTATTACACCTGTCAAAATAATGTTGGTACCATATAGTAAGAAATGATATGGATGTATTGTAAATGAATATGAGGGACTACCCAATATTACACTTGAAGTAAAGCAACAGCTCTTTTATTGCTGTTCTATGTTTCACAGTCACATGGTCTAGATACATTAAATGCATTTAATTTGTTTTAATTAATTTTTCAGGTTTTTGTGGGATGGATTCAGCTAGCACAAAATTATTATAAAAGGAATAATCATTTAAAGAATAATAACATTAAGTGATTTTATTGTAAGAAAAACAGACTAAAATCAAAATGGAAATGTCTGTGACTTTTGAAGTGACCTTTTGTGTAAGAGCCGATGTAGATCCTTCATCGGGAGAGACAGTCTGTATTGTTGGTGATTGTGACCGATTGGGAAATTGGGATCCCCACCATGGCATCAGGCTATCCAGAGTATCCAGCCCTAGACCTCCAAGAAAATCTGATGTCATCGACAATACTACTAACTGTAATGGGCACAGTTCAAATGGAATGTAAGTACTAATATACAAATGTAAGTATTTGTTTGGTGAAATTTTCTCTGTAATATTTGAGGGTTAGGATTATGGTGTTTAATGCCACTTTCAACAATATTTCAGTTATATTGTGGTGGGTGCAATATTTGAGCTACAATAATATGTCCCACATATGGAACATAAAGCTTTTGTAGGGTGCATATTTTTCTTTCTAGGTTTAGGTTTATGGTGTTTAATGCCACTTTCAGCAATATTTCAGTTTGTCAGTGACTTGAGACAGATTGGTGGTTCTCTCCGGGTACCCCAGTTCCCTCCACCAATAAAACTGACTGCCAAGATATAACAGAAATATTGTTGAAAGTGGCGTAAAGCACTATGTAGTATGACCCCCTGAATGCATAAGCTGGTCCCAAGTAGATTTCGGCTTGGACAGGTTTCACCATACATACATATATGTATTTAGCATTTAATTATAAATTTTGATCTTTGTTTTTTGTTCATAGGAATATATGGAAAAAGAAAGTCAGGTTAGATGGAATGAAGGATTACAAATACCGCTATTTTATCGGTAGAATAGCAGAAGCAGATAGCGAGGATTGTGATAGAACGGTGGATGTTACAAAATGGGAAACAAATATTCGAACAAGAGTTTTCTCCCCTAAAGGTAAATACAATATACCGGTACATGTTTTAGACGTGGAAATGCAATGTTGACGATCATTCAGTCCTCAAAATGAAAATTTGAATTTACTGGTCCAAATCAAATTCTTAAATTATTTTTATATACATTATATATCTAAATAAAAACTGGTCCGAACAAAATTTTACTGGTTTTGGGTCGGAGGACTGGTGCTCTTCGTGAGTACTGAATTTATATACAATGTACATATTGCAGGTACCCCCTCCTAGAAGGTGTGCCGGGGTAGAATAGGCACCAGGTTTCTCCGTCCTAGAGGCACTAGTCCTCTAAAAGGGGTCATCCCCGCGGGAACCCCGGGGTATAGAAATGGGACCGAGAGCTTCTTCGGCTTGAAGGAGCGTCCGTCGGTTGTGCGGGATGTAGAAATTCACAGCCAACCCGTCCTTCGGATGAGACGTAAATAAAACCGAGGTCCCGTGTTGAGAGATTGCCACCCTCTTCGCACGTTAAAGAACCCAGTGTAACAGCACACTATGAGCATTATGCTCATGATGAGTGGTCCATAAGAGACCTGTTGCACTGGCTAAATTATCCGTCCCTAGCCATCACCTTTCCTTGTTTAGAGTCACGTGGCGTTTAAATTTTTAAATGTTCTCGTCCTGAATATAGCTGAAAAATTGCTCGCTGGACATTAAACACCAATCAATCAATCATATTGCAGGACATGATTGCTGTCATAAAGGAATTATTTGTTTTGGTCCTGAAAGGTATAGGCTTTATAATACAAATCAAACTGATGTCATCTCGTCAAAAAGATCTAAGATCTGAAAAAAATTCTCATGTGGCATTAAACACTCACTCAGAATGCTGATTTCGAAAAAGCATATGCAACTTATTATGCTCTAATATTATGAATATTTATTGCATCATGTGAAAAATTGTTATTTCTACATGTCGAGTGTCATGTTTTGTGTAAGTAATATTTTTTCTATAAGAAGCACATCAGTGGTGGAATGGTAAGCGTCCTCGCCTCGAGTGCAGTTGGTCGTGGGTTTGAGTCCCAGTCGGGAAAAACTCAAGGACTACAAGAATAATATTTGCTGCTTTTACACTAAGCGCAAAGCATTAGAGAGTAGGAGCAAAGATTGGCTTGCCCTGAATCGGGATAATGTGTTGGAGTGGAGTGACTCTTGTGGGTATGACCATCAATCTCATCGAAATGTAACTGGGTCTCAACATTATATATATTTCTCAAAAATCAGTGAATAAATATATATGAATGTACTGACATATTACCATATGTGATATTTTAAAGTAAGTTTCGAACCGCATCGATCGTGTAATTTAGCATGCTCGTCTCGAGTGCTGGATATCGTGAGTTCAAGACCAGATCGGGTCAAACCAAAGATTATAAAATTGGTGTTTGTTGCTTCTCTGCTAATCACACAGCATTAAGGAAAAGGAGCAGACTGGTTGGCTCAGAATCAGGATAATTTGTCTGAGTGGGGAGATATATCTATCAGTGGACTATTGTTTCAGTGAGCTAGCACTTTAAAAATACAACTAAGAGTGTTGGTCTTATATAAAGCAGACCTCAGCATCATATCATTGAAAATTAACTTGATGTCGCCATGATATAGCTGAAAAATTGCTGGGTTGGCGTTAAACAATAATCTCTCACTCACTCCTATTTGAAATATTTGACATTTCTTTTATCATTGAAAATTTGATGTTTGCTTGTTTTTATTATTACTTGCTTTTCAATTTCAGATTACATGGATGATCCAAAGAAGTATGAGAACACTGTAGATACTTTTGGAGACTATGGTAAAGTTCAATACAGTCTTCGCACTAACCCACTTTACCCAAAGTCTGTGACAAGTAAAACTCAGACAAGTGAAAATTATGAAAGAATTTATTTGAATAAATAGAATTTTTTTCTAAATTTGTCTTTCGGGCAAGTACATGTAGGTGAAAAATGTTGCATTACTATGGTACTATTATAAAACTTTGGGTACAACTATTGTGTCTAGACTGTACTAGAAAAATAACCACTCAACTCTGTATACAGTAGAAAGAAATGAGCCTACCAAATCAATCACACGGCTAGACCTTATCTCTGACTGGTTCAACTGTATTTCATGTGAATACTTATAGATTGTCAAAGCTTAATTAAATGTTCTCTGACACGAACCAACCGCATTGATGGTGTAATGGTTAGCATGCTCGCCTCGAGTGCAGTAGATCGTGGGTTCGAACACTGATCAGGTAAAACCAAAGACTATCAAATGGGTATTTGTTGTTTCTCTGCTAAGCATGCAGCATTAAGAAGATTGGAATCGAGATAATTATGTCAGAGTGGTGCGACATGTCTATCCACAGACTGTTGTTTCAGTGAGCTAGCACTATAAAAATCCAGCTAACCGTGTTGGTCTAGTACAAAGTGGACCTCGTCATCATCTCGTTAAAAAATTATCTTGTTCTCGCCATGATATAGCTGGAAAATTACTTTTTGGGGTTAAACAACAATCACTCACTCACTCTGACATGAACCAATACGGGATGTAGTTAGATGATAGTGTTGCCAAAAAAAAAAATTCTTAGCAAACATGTAAATTAAATTAGCGTTTGATAATATATTGTCACTTGTGGGTAACTTTTCCATACTTAATATTGATAATATATTGTCACTTGTGGGTAGCTTTTCTATACTTAATATTGATAATATATTGTCACTTGTGGGTAACTTTTCCGTACTTAATGTTGATAATATATTGTCACTTGTGGGTAACTTTTCCGTACTTAATGTTGATAATATATTGTCACTTGCGGGTAACTTTTCCATACTTAATATTGATAATATATTGTCACTTGTGGGTAGCTTTTCTATACTTAATGTTGATAATATATTGCCACTTGTGGGTAACTTTTCCGTACTTAATGTTGATAATATATTGTCACTTGTGGGTTACTTTTCCATACTTAATATTGATAATATATTGTCACTTGTGGGTAACTTTTCTATACTTAATGTTGATAATATATTGTCACTTGCGGGTAACTTTTAGTACTTAATGTTGATAATATATTGTCACTTGTGGGTAACTTTTCCGTACTTTATGTTGATAATATTTGATAATATATTGTCACTTGTGGGTAACTTTTCCATACTTAATATTGATAATATATTGTCACTTGTGGGTAACTTTTCTATACTTAATATTGATAATATATTGTCACTTGTGGGTAACTTTTCCGTACTTAATGTTGATAATATATTGTCACTTGTGGGTAACTTTTCCGTACTTAATGTTGATAATATATTGTCACTTGCGGGTAACTTTTCCATACTTAATATTGATAATATATTGTCACTTGTGGGTAACTTTTCTATACTTAATGTTGATAATATATTGTCACTTGTGGGTAACTTTTCCGTACTTAATGTTGATAATATATTGTCACTTGTGGGTAACTTTTCCGTACTTAATGTTGATAATATATTGTCACTTGCGGGTAACTTTTCCGTACTTAATGTTGATAATATATTGTCACTTGTGGGTAACTTTTCCATACTTAATGTTGATAATATATTGTCACTTGTGGGTAACTTTTCCGTACTTAATGTTGATGATACTTGATAATATATTGTCACTTGCGGGTAACTTTTCCGTACTTAATGTAGATAATATATTGTCACTTGCAGGTAACTTTTCCATACTTAATGTTGATAATATATCGTCACTTGTGGGTAACTTTTCCGTACTTAATGTTGATAATATATTGTCACTTGTGGGTAACTTTTCTATACTTAATGTTGATAATATATTGTATATTGTCACTTGCGGGTAACTTTTCTGTACTTAATATTGATAATATATTGTCACTTGCGGGTAACTTTTCCGTACTTAATGTAGATAATATATTGTCACTTGCGGGTAACTTTTCCGTACTTAATGTTGATAATATATTGTCACTTGTGGGTAACTTTTCCGTACTTGATGTTGATAATATATTGTCACTTGCGGGTAACTTTTCCGTACTTAATGTTGATAATATATTGTCACTTGTGGGTAACTTTTCCATACTTAATGTTGATAATATATTGTCACTTGTGGGTAATTTTCCGTACTTAATGTTGATGATACATGTATATTCTCACTTTTTCCAGTACACAAGACCATTTTGCTTTTGTCTTCAATTTCAGGTATGAAAAAAATTGTTTCCAAAGGATGGTTAATAGATAAAACAGAAATACATATTAGACTGCACGGTAACCCTATCTACATGTGGAAATCACGTCATAGGACACAGACATACAGTGTAAAATGTACACCGTTAGACCATAGATTTAGAGATGTATGTATTAACCCACCCACCCCCCCTCTCACCCCCCCTACCCCTCCCCCTGCTAAGCATAGGGGGCATTAAGTTTAACTTGTGTTCTTCCATTTGACCCACATTTGTTTTTTTCTCTCAATAACTTGAGTTCCACTGTAGCAAATCATTTGATTGGTCGTGGCCGTGATCGTCTGGTAGTTTGATTTACAAATACCTGTGCAATCAGTGCCTATCACCACTAAAGTTGTGAGTTCAAACCTTGATCATGGCGTGCTGTACTCGATACAACATTATGTGATAAAGTTTGTCAATGACTTGTGACAGGTTGGCACTTTTCTCTGCTTTTTCCGGTTTCCTCCACCAATAAAACTGACCGCCACGATATAATTAGAATATTGTTGAAAGTGACGTTAAACACCATGACGATAACCAATCACTTGTTCTGTTTATACGTCAAGAGAAATTTGATATTGTGTGATTGTGTGTTAATCCTTGGGTTAAGGCTACATAGACGTGATATTAAAGTTCTCACATTTTTACTTGGTTAATGCTGCACATCACATATTGCCATATAAACTATTTTAAAATCTTAAGCATATGTTCCTGTA
This sequence comes from Gigantidas platifrons, assembly GCA_002080005.1. Lineage (NCBI taxonomy): Eukaryota > Metazoa > Mollusca > Bivalvia > Mytilida > Modiolidae > Gigantidas > Gigantidas platifrons. The sequence goes on along the minus strand of MJUT01046205.1, from coordinate 190,236 downwards.
GCACAACAAAACAAATTGACTGTCAAGAGGTCTCCAGAAAATTTACATATTTAACATACTTTTTTATACGGTTTGCAAAACCGTATTTACTTGTGGCCTTCCGGCCATTTTTGTTTGTTTACATGACAACCGTCATGATCTTATCACCTGTCGAGACATAAGATGGCTCATCAAAATATAGATCTGGTGCTTGTTAGATAACACTACACTTTGAATGTTACTACTTTTGCAGATTTTAAGATAACTTGTCGTGTCTCAAATGGTCAATGTTTAACTATGACAAATTGTCAGGAGGATTAAAATGCCGATATTTATATTGTTTCTCTTGCTTGTATTATTACGCTAGTTTTCATTCATAAAAATTAACGACTTGTCCTACATTCAATTTTACGATAAATCTAGTTGTGTATGTTCCGTTTTAAATTTTTTTTGACATTGTATAATAATGCTTGATTTTTGTAGCGCTTTGAGTATCAATTATTGTGTAAATAAAGTATTTATGTCGTTTCCTTTTAATGGGATTCCCCTTATAAGCTCATTAATTATTTGCCGCCATATACGACCGAAGTACGACAGTAAACGAAATAGTTCACAGTGATCGTGCGAAAATTTATGGAATCGGTTCTAATTAGTTTAATTTTGAGAACAGAATCAGCATAACAGAAATAATGAAAAACGTGGCATTGACGTAGGACGCTCTTTAAGCCTTTACTAAGATGCGAACAGTTACTGGCGTAGTAATTTAATCTATTATTTTTGCGTGGGTTTGTTGACAAACATTAATCAAAGGTAGAACAACATATGAAAAGTGCATGATGAAATATAAGTAAGATCTAGCATAATTAAGGGGAGATAATTGGACTTATTGATGTTATTTTGTTGTTCTGTGTCGGTGACCTCAAAAGCAAATCACCTCTTAGGGAACGACCATTTAACTTGAAAAGGGGGGGGGG
>MJUT01046205.1:114217-168140 GCA_002080005.1 Gigantidas platifrons | reverse complement strand
TGGTTGCATGTGTACAAAATCCTTAATCATATTTGTACTGGTTGCATGTGTACAAAATCCTTAATCATATTTGTACTGGTTGCATGTGTACAGAATCCTTAAATCATATTTGTATTGGTTGCATGTGTACAGAATTCTTAAATCATATTTGTATTGGTTGCATGTGCACAAAATCCTGAATCTTATTTGTACTGGTTGCATGTGTACAAAATCCTTAAATCTTATTTGTTCTGTGTGCATGTGTACAAAATCCTGAATCTTATTTGTACTGGTTGCATATGTACAAGATCCTTAAATCTTATTTGTTCTGTGTGCATGTGTACAAAATCCTTAATCATATTTGTACTGGTTGTATATGTGCAAACCCCTTTGTCATGTTTGTACTGGTTACATATGAGAACAAACATCTTAATCATATTTGTACTGATTACATATGTGAACACAAACCTTAATTTTGTTTGCAGTGTTCGCGTATGTGTGCAAAATCCTTAGCCATGTTTGTACTTGTTGCATGTGTACAAGGTATGTATTTACAATTTCAAAACAGTTCGCTCATTTTATTTGTATATTGGGTCTTCTCTATCAAATACACTGCTCCAACCCCGGCTCCGACAATTTGCAAGAAAGAATTATTCATAGCATGTCCACACGAAACGGACAAACTTTATCTACCACGTAATGCATGTAATCGTTCTGAGGGTATTGTTGCTGTCTTGCAATTGAGTGTCTCTATTCCAATCATTAAACGCTACTAATTTTACCGCCAATGAAAATTGACGTTACAATTAAATTGATGGCCTTGGATTCAGATACCGATTTGTTTGCTTTATAATATAATGTTTACGAGGCAATAGACACAAAGCCGTTAATCTTTTATTTTAAGTTCCAGGCGGCATCTGTGTTTGACATCACCGTTTCAATTCTAAACCATTTGTAGCTTTCCATTATACATCAATATATTAGAACCCTGTGTTTTCATTTTCTTTCTTATTTCCGTAGTCAATTCATTTATTTTACTAACACGCTTTGTAACCTTTTCGGAAACTTTCGTGCCTTTACGACAATTAAATTGTTTCATTGCGAGTAGAAAAAATATTAAAAAGAACGTCTAGACCAAAATTAGTAATCAATACTGGTTCCCGGTTTCTTCATCAATTTCTGTCTGTAGTTTACCAAAACTTTCTATCATAGCAATTTGACTTAAAATTCATATAATGATTTACTAAAAACGACTAAATGTATATTTGCAGAAAAATTTATATCCGTCTGTCGCATCTTAATTGTAAATGTAAAAAATCGTCTGTCTAAAACATGAGGAATCGTCTGCTACGGGGGTTTTCTCAAAATGCATTTTGTAAGCAAATTATTTTTGATGGACAAATAATATCAATAAGATCGTATGCTTAAAATATAATTTGTATAAATAAAAAGAATCTTTAACTTCAACACTTTAAAGTTCACGAATAAAAAGTTGATTTTATTTCACAAATTTAAAAACGAGAAATCGGACTAAATAGATTAAAATTTCGTTTTTTAAAACATATTAAATTTGAGATGGAGATTGTAATCTCAATATTTTATTACGTTATATATATTAAAACTTCTAACGATCAAATTACAACTTGAAATTTAATGATGCAGAATTTCAAATATTTTATCTTTACGAAAATACCCTCAGTCCTTTTTTTCTAGTTGACCTCGTCATTCTTGGGCGTTCTTTTTAAGAATATCATTAAAAATTAATTTCGCTTCAATGATCTGGTATCATGTAACAGTACAATATTTAGTACTTTTTTTTAAATTTCAATCTGACCTGATTTTTTTTTTTCTTCATCAGATTATAAAACATGATGGATATTTAAGGGAAAAAAGGAAAATTATATCCTAATATTAACGATTTAACGGTTTATAAGGGTGGTCATATTGAAATATTAAACACTTTGACCTGAAGTCCTTACGGTACATTATATACATATTTATGGTCATGTATACAAAAAACGCCCAAAGGTCACATACAAAACAGGTCCATCTGTAAAAATCCCCATAAGGAGGAAATTAATCACACAGACTTAAAATTTCAACATTTATCAAAATTTTGTTAAAAATTAACTTTTTGACATAACTAGGAACGACATTTTTTCCATACCGCATTGTTGGTGGACTACGACACTTATAATGGATATGTTTTGGTCGACAAAGGGCACGACCCTCTGTTTTTCGTTTTTTGTTGTTGTTTACACCTGGTCGAAAAAGTAACTATTTTAAAATGTAAATAAATGACTTCAGGTGAAAATTTGAAATGAATTATACAAAGGAATTTTACCAGTCGTTTCATTTAGAAATGTGTCCAGAAATTGTGGGATATTTGACTAAATACGGTCAACTCTTTAAAACATGTCTTTGAATAATGAACTCCGATAATTTCACTACAATTATGCAAATATTGAATTTAAAATTAGGCAGGCTGAAAATTCAATTACAAAATTTAAAATCAATTAGAATTTCACTTTACTTATGCATGCTATTAACCGAAAATCAGCTAAACTTTATATGCAAAACATTTCTTTGCATATATTTACGACATAAATTAGTGTACACTCACCCATGCTCTATTTCGGTGTGAAACCCGGTGTACACAGACATTTGATAACGTTCGATAACATTTCCATTTTCAAAACGGAATATACATTGTATACCTATAAATAAAAACGTAGAAATCTAAACACGTGCGCATTAGATGTGATCGTAGCTCATAGTTAGAAGATCGGATTGGTTTGGTTTATGGTGTTTAACACCACTTTCAATAATATTTCAGTTATATTGTGACGGTCAGTTTTATTATGGTGGAGGAAACCAGAGTACCCGGAGAAAACCACCGACCTGTCGCAAGTCACTGACAAACTTTATCACATATTGTTGTATCGAGTACACCTCGCCAAGATTGGAAAGCTTGTGAGCGTGTGGTTACTGTTTAATGCCAAGTAAACAAGTCTCAGGTTAACTCGTGGCGAAAACAAGTACAAATGTACATTTTAATGAAATGATGTTGATTATACATGTACCTACTATATAATTGAGCAACAAGTTGAGTTAGACTTTTATCGCACCAGTTAACCGAAACAGTCAACAGATAGACTTGTTGTTCGACATCTAAAGCCAAAAGTACGAGTCAGACAGTCATTGCTCTTATTTCTTTGTGCTTCGCGGTTAGCAAATACTACAACAAATGCTTAGTTTGAACTTTGACATGAAATTAATAAAAACACATTACGTACTCTCAGGCTATACTCAGCCAAAGATTGAACCTACCATCCACCGCATTTGATTGGAGAACGCTAACGATTACACCAATGGTCTATATAAATATAGCTGGGACGGTCCAAGTTTTTATGATACATACAAAGTCATGAATTTCCTTTTCCTGATTTTTCATATCGTTTATATAGATACAGTCGAACTTCATGCAGTTCGAACTGCAGGAATCTGTTGAGATATGTTCGAGCTAACGATAGTTTCCAAAGATTTTCTATTGTCGTACCAAGGAACAGTTAGAAAAATATCGTAGACCTGTATGTCGAATTGAAAAATTTAATAGTGTCTCCCAACAGAGCTCAATTACCAATGCACTATCTTTGATTGACTGTCTGACATTTGGCTTATCGGTTTTTGTTGCTAAATCGAACTTTTGTGTATACTTGAAGATAACGAATATGTAAATCCGTCAAATCGGCTTTTGAAATGAAATTCTGAAAACCGTATATTGATAGAATTAAAATCATGGATCATGAATTCTAACATCTGGTACAAAGGATCATTACATAATTTTCAGAGTTCATTGACATGGGAAAAACGTTTTAATGTATGGATCAAGTATCATGTTATTTCGAATTCTTGATGACTATCCCAAGACCAACATTCTGCTTCACTTCGGAATTACTGCTTACAAATTTGGAGTGCCATCTAGTATATCCCTACAACCAGGCATATACTGGAATACATCCCTGTTTTTATATAGTGGGGTACGTATTGTTCAATCTTTAGTATTCTTTGTAGTGGTTTATCGACCATTATGTGTCTCACTGCCCTTTTTCTTTTAGCCATTGTGTTGTGTCCCTCCGTCGATTTACGGCTTCTGATTACCCCTTTCGGATCTTCAAACTTTTCTCATAATTTTGGCACGTACTTCAAAGAAAATTCCTGCTTTTGATATCTAAAACTAAAAGTGACCACATCCAAATAAATACAAATTTAGCCTTAAGACAATTGACACTTTTGACCATTAAATATTTATACGTATAGAACATTTTCTTTTTAAAATACATGGTACGTTATAAAACATACCACAACGAACAGTACACAAAAACGCCCATTTTTGCACATTGATGTCTTTTGTTTTGGAAACGGGTATTGCTGCAATATCCTCAATTAATATCAACCTTTACGCCCTGCCAAGGTTTGTGTGTGTTAAGAAAGATCAGAGAACAAGTATTAGAGTTAGAGTTATCGCACAGAAACCTGTGTGTTTACAGGCGGTCACCAACGACAGACGCATAACATAACAAGACCGTAAATAATTTGCGGTCGCTTACAGTTAAATATTAACAAGTGTTATGTTAATGACTTATATGAAGCCTTCTGTTGTATCGTATGATGTTTCAAGACAACAGAAGAAACCAGGAACTTCGTACCATTAAGTATGGCACTTATTCAATGTCATTTTGATTATTCTTGTTCCTCCTGGTACGCTGGTATAACTCATGCTTTAAAAAGCAAACTGCAAGTGGCACAAAACAAAACAGTTAGATTCATTAAAAGCATGGGCCCAAGAACTAGTATAAAGCAAGCTGAATTATCTAGTCTAGGATTTTTTAATATTGAAAACAGAGTAAAACAGCTTCGATTGAACCATGCTCATAAAATCTATTATGATAAATGTCCTTCTTATTTGAAAAATAATTTCATCAAAATTAATGAACATCATGCCCATAATACTAGATAAAGTCAGATTAATTATGTTACACCAAAAATTAAAGGCATCGAATCAACAAGGTTTTACTACAATGGAATCCATGATTGGAATTCTCTACCCCATTGATCAAATCCATCAATGATTTACAAAGATTTAAAAAAGAAGTGAAATGCCACCTGATACATACCAGTGAAGAACGGGAAAGACGTGTCATATCGTAATAATGGCAATTATATATATATATTTTTTCATAGATAATGTACTTTTTTTTAAAATTAATTAATCCCTCTACCCGCTCATGTTGATCTTTTAATATCCATTTGAACTTTAAGTTGATACTTGTAAAGGACCCCATTGGAAATAAGCTGAATGGCTTTCATGGGCTATCCTTGGTATGAAAGTTTTCAGCAGCTGCAATGAGTGGATTGAAGTTTCTGTTAATGATGGCAGTTTTATGTTTTATTTTTAAATTAACGAGAAATTTGTAAACACTTGTGTATGATGTTGAAATTTTTAAACCTAAATATATTTTACCTTTTACCTTTACCTTTTTACTAGTGCTAAAACTGTAGCTTTACAGGTAAAGGGTAAAATGTAACTGCTTGTATTGCTCTCCAGATTTATTTTAAACTGAATGGACAAAACAATTTTCCATATGACCAAATGAAAACTTTGCAAAGAACCACAAGTGATAATTCATATGTAACAGATATTTCCAGTGACCATTCATGGACAATTGTTTATTTAAAAAAAAAATGGAAAATTAAAATTAAAAAGTGTAAACAACAAAATCCACAAAGAGTAATGCATGAGAAGAAAAGTCTGTGATATAAACTTGCTTGTATGTCTGAACAAAAGAATGGGTACACAATTAGTCACAGAATTCCAAATTGGAGAGTGTTTCCCCCTTCATTTTTATTGGAATACATTTCTCCTTCAATTTTGTTTCTATATTAGAGTACTTGTTTCTTACAGTTTGCTGAACTGTCCAGGATGTTTAGACAGCTAATGAAGTGGATATTAATGTTGTCCATATCCCGTGATATAGTTTCAGTAATCTGGTGTGTCAAATGTATCATGAATTGTTAATATTGGTAAATACTAATTCTAAAACATATACATAAAACTGATTTGTGCTGTTCTTTGTTTGTATGCAGTTGGCACCATTCAAATTGTCCTATGACAAACTATGTCTTGCAGTAGAAGTCATCTTATGTCAGACAACATTCCAAAAGCAAACAAACAAACAAACCTAGATGACCACTGTTGTAAACATCTTGATTCTATGAGGATTAAACTTTGTAGAAGACCATTTAACATTTGGTTTGGCGATTTCAGATGATTGAAGTGTAAAATATAACAGACAGAGGACAGTTCAGTATGGAAGGAAAGTTATGGTCATTGCTCACCTTGACCTGTGATCATGTAAATCTATGTTTGTTAATTCAATGTATCTTTCTTAAAGATGTAATTGGATTTCCATTTCACAAGAAAACTTCTTGAAAATATTGTTTTTTTTCTTTTTAGATTTTTCCATGCAGCCTAGGTAAATCAAGAATGAACCAACAAGGCTTGGACCCTACAGATGTGCAGTCTTCATTTGAACAAGCTTGAATGTGTTTTTAGTATTTTTATGTACACAGAATTTAAGGTTCTGTTTTCTTGAAGAAAAATAAACCTTTGAATCTGTAGAAGGGGAAACTTATTTTAAGATGAAGAAGAACAATTACAATAATAGTTCTGTCCTCTTACAATGTATACCAATACTTTGTGGAATAAAGTATGTTTTATGTTATTCTTTTTTTACAATATGAGGGGGCAGTATGGTAGTTGCCTTTGCAATCAGTGCCTATCACCACTGAAGTTGTGAGTTTGAATCCCACTCAATACAACATTATGTGATAAAGTTTGCCAGTGACTTCTCTGGGCATTCTGGTTTCCTCCACCAATATAACTGAAATATTGTTGAAAGTGGCATTAAACACCATAACCCTAACCCTACAATATGAAACATGGCATTGACATAAACTCATAACAATTTTTCAAATTAAACAATTTTATTGCACAAATATTCACTTGAGGTAGGCAGAAAACATTGCATAATGTTAGGAAAAGGTTTTGAATTGTTTGATTTTCTTTTCAATGCACTACAGATTTACAAATTTCAAATCTGAATGCAAAAAGTTCTTTGTTTTTAATTTCAAGTTATCAAGCAAAAATATTAGTTGCTTTGTAAATTCTTCAATCTTTTCAAAAGAAAACCAACCAACTTTTTAACACTATTTTCTATGATGTGAACACACATTTTCCTCTCTCATAAATTAAAATCAGGATGTGTTCCTAAGAAATGATAAAATCCCTTTAAATAAGATGTGAAAATTGTTCATATAGATATTTGGAAAACACAAAATTCACATTACAACATATTTAAAACCATGTTTGTTTTAACACTAATTATACACTTTAATAATTCTATATACTTAATTTTATAATAATCCCTCATAAAAATGTCCAAAATAAACCAATATTAATAGATTTGCATGATTTATTTTACTTATTTTCAACTTGTCTTGGAATAAGGTATCTTTTTTCGAGAAATTCCCCCAAATATATTTTTCCAATACTACATGAAAAAATTTGGCTGTAATGCAAGTATAAATATAAAACCTTATTATATAATTTGTACAACACTTGTACACAAAATGTTAAATTGACTTGCCAAAATTAGCAACATTTGGAAAAGACAGATATTACCCATATTTGTGAATCATTTTACAACAGAAAACATCAGAATATTTTATTGGAGGAACACATCCTGCACACAAGATCTTTATGAAAACTGAACACTTTTTATAAATTATTTTGACTAGATTTTGTATTAACAAGCATTCAAATAGTTTCAAATACCAATTCATTTGTTAGTTTTACTTTACTACATAGAACAATTCAAAACTGAAAAAAACATTTGGTGAAACAAAAATCTTTGTGAAAGATAAATTAACCATCATTATCAAAACCTGTCAAAAATTTCTATAAATAGATGTATGAAGATGAAATAACAAATAATATAAAAGTATACCATGACCATGTTTTGAATGACCAATGATAAGTAAAAAAAGTTTCCTTTATCTAATTGTTTAATAATTGATATATATATAAATGTAGAACTATTTGACAGGTTTACAATGTATTCAGGGTACTATTTTTCTAAAGTCTAAGCTGGTGCACTAAAATGGGTGCTTAAACAATACTGATTACTTATATAAAATTGTCTTTCAGTAACATTTTATCTATGGACCTTTTAAAATAGTTCACTCAACTCTAAAAAAAAAAAATAATAATAATAATGTGATACATTAATCTAAAATTATCTGGAAGGTATGCACAATATTTAAACTGACATATTGGATGTTTCATAATAAATTTTAAACCTTTACAATTTCCCCAAGGCATATGACCAGAATGTATTACTAAAAACAATCTTCCTTTTCAGTATCTTACTGAAATATACATTAATATTGCCAAACACCCATAATAATGCACATCTTTTCATTAACCTTTCGTGAACTGAAAATAACAACAAAATCAGACTAGAATATTGCGTAGATTGCAAAAATTAATGCGTGCTTTACGGCAAAAAATAAATTAAAAACCAAACAATTATATATAATATAATACCGAAAAATATAACAATCCTGTTTGAAAACTCACACTCACCCGACACACATTTTCTATAATAGATCACAATATTGCCAAATATATATATTAGTATATATCATATAGAAAAATCACACTGGAAAACCATGAAAAAAGACAAAACATATCTTGAAATCTCAACTTAAAAAAATAAACAATATTCAATGAATACACAGCAATAAATAAGCTTTCCGCTTCAAACTAATTACTACTGGACATAAACAAAATGAAGGACAAAAATCCCTGAAAGAATGATTATTTTTTTGTGAAAGCTTGAATATGGATGTTTTAGGCTAAGTACAGGCATATGTTGGGGTATTTTTTTCAGTTATAAAATATGAAAAAAAAACAAGGTTCAATCCTCAAAAATAGCTAATAATAAATGTACAAACATTTTGGCTATGGTTCGCCCATGGAATTGTTTTGTTCATTAAACACTAAATACACACAAAATTCAACAATATATATTAACAAAACAAATAAATGCCACCCATCGTTCATGGCACGTTCTATACAAGTACCTACCACTTGGGTATATAAGCTATCTACATGTACACCACAAAGTTTGCTACTGCTAACCAATGGCACACTTCAAATAAATTAATATCTTTGTACATATCTCTGTCATTTCAACAACAAAAATAACAAATTAAAATGATTCAAACTTCAAATAAATGTTTCAAGATATTATCAAAACTAATACATAGATCTTATGTAATAAAAGTACTTTAATATGTTCAGATGAAAAGAAAAAAAATCTAACCTATGATGCATGTAGAGCACTTGCAATAAACATGAACACAACTGAAACGGGTTGACATTTTTTTTTTAAAGTTGAAATGACAGAGAGGAATGAACACCTTTTCATTCCCATACTTTGCTCTCTTCACATCTGGAAGAAAACAAGACCTCCCATTCATAAATATAATAGCACTCTATGCACTTTTGACACTACTCAACAAAGCAAAATAAAATTTGCCTGCTTTCATCTCACTAACCATTATCTAATTTTCAAGAAAAATTCTTCAAGAATAAAAATTAATACTGAATCTTTGTAATACCTATCTTTCTTTTTAAAATAATTAATATTAAATAACATTGGAAGTAAAATATTTTCGTTTTGATTTTCGATCAATAGAATGTATAGTTTACTCCTGGCAGATAATATCAAAAAGTTATTTTGTAATTATCAACTTCTGCATATGTTTTTACTAATTACAACCATTTGAAACTGCTCCAATAAAAGCCTAATTTGATCTATTTTGCACGATTACAAATAACTACACACTAAAAAAAAAATGCATTGACTAAAGTTATGCCTCATCTCTTTCAGTGTTGTATAGTTAGTTAACTTATTGCACAATATATATAAATTCTCAAAAATAGCAATTTTTGAAAACCTTCAAAAAAATCCATGCAGAATTTTCAAATAAAAAAAAAATCACAACAAAAAATAAAAAAAGATGTGAAAACAACCTTAAAATTTGAACACATTACTTGAACACTGGAAAAAAAGCCAAATTAAATGGACTACTGTTCCATTGGGGTTAAGTGGAAGGTAACAGTAATAGGTGCATTAACATGGTGCCTCACTGGCATCTTCACCACAGAGGTAACAAAGTCACTACATAAGGACGAACAGTCTTTAATCTTGAATGCCTGCATCTCACAATCGGATCCATTAATAGCTTGCACATGAAGATTTAGTGGCTCTGAATTGTTTGTTTTCCCTGAATATTCATCTTCAATATCCAAGCCATTTTGAGGCTCTACAATGCCACTGTGGACTCTTGCAACATGACGCTTCAGTTGCTTCACAAACCTGGTTGAGAAACTGCAACTGTCGCAAGAATAACGAGTATTTGAAATGTTGACCGAAAAGTCCTTCTTTCTTATATGCTCTTCACGTATATGACGATTACACTGAATGATTGATGGGAATTTTCTGGTACAGTTTGAACATTTAAATTTTCCCAGTTTCGAAGAATTATTTACATGAATATTGCCAAATGTCTGTCCGTTCTTCTGAGAAATATTATGCACTTTGAGTTCATGATCACAAAGATTGTTCAACCATTTACTTTTAAAGTCACATTGAGAACAGCTATAGTACTTTTGTTTTGTGACCAGAGAGAATTTACGTAGTCTAAGTCTAGATTTTAATTTTCGTGGCCGTGATACTGGTGGCATGTTTTCTCTTTCATTTTCATTGGTATTTAGACTAACCTGTGCGTTGTGTTCTTGAATCATGTGTAAATGCATGGCAAGTTCACTTGGAAATGAAGCATCACACATACGGCAAGTTCTATTGTCAATTTCATTTTCTGAAAAAAGTCTTCTAGCTGAAAGCATTCCATGATCTTTCATAATGTGTTGTTTCAATCGCTTAATGTTCTTGAACCTTCTTTTACATAGCTGACAGACCTCATTGTAGCTATTGTAATAACTATTTGGATCAGAATTGTCAATGTCAGTTGTCATATTCTCAGAGTCTCTATTCTTATGTTCAAATCCATAAATGCTGCTAGGGCGAGAAACATTGCTGTCTAGATGTACAGCCAACGGACTTTGGTTGTTGCGTTCTCTCATGCTGAGATCAGTCGGAAGTGATGAATTACTTTGAGTATCAAATTCTGAAGGATACGGTGAACTTCTACTTGGTGAGAGTGATGTTTCGCTTGGCAATATACCATGCTTGTTCAGCTTATGAGTGCGTAGGAAATACTTGTTGCAGACTTCTTTATTACAGAGTTCACAAATAACTCTTGAGGAGTTAACAGGTTCCTTCCATCTCCATGAATGTTTCTCAAAGCCATTTTTACCTTTCTTATTAGAGTTCATACTAAGGTTCAATGGTTTATTATTGTTTTGGTTCACTGGAAAATTGTTTTGGTTCATTGACATTGCTAAACTGCTCTGATTTAACGACATGTTCAAAAATGCCATTTTATCAGATTCCGGGGTTTCTGGTTTTTCACAACGAATTCCATGTATGTTAAGTTTATGTGTGCGCAAAAAGTACTTGCTACAAAATTCTTTTTTGCAAATCTCGCAATAAGCTTCAGGGTCTATACCCATTTTAACTAGCTCATCTTTTGATGGTTTTTCTACAGAATTTGGAGACATATCTAGAGGACCTTCATTTCCTTTAGAGAAAGCCATTGGTAAAGACGATCCCATAGATGTTGGTAATTTTGGGATTGGATCAGACAGTTCCATTTTTAATGCTGATTTGGCTGGACTAGTCATCTCATTCATATACTGATGATGAGATTTGCTAATGTCTAATTTGAGATCTTGTTCAGGTGATGGTTCAACACCGTGAACCTTTTGTTTGTGAACTTTCAAAAAGTATTTATTGCAAAGTATCTTGTTGCAAATATCACAAGTTACACGATCGGCAAGTTTAGCAGCTACCATGTTGCTGAACATGGTTGACATTCCATTTTCCATCATTCTACTATTAAAGTACTCATCCATCTCCATTTTTGCTAGAGAATTTGGAGATATTTTCATCTGAGATTCAATCCTATCCTTCATTGTATTTTTCATTATATCTTCCATTAGAGCTCCTTCATATGCCTCGTTCAACATGCCATGAATTTGAATTCTGTGAATACGATACGTGTATTTGCTGGCAAATTCTTGATTGCACAAGTTGCAATATGTTGCAGAATTTTCTGGGTTTGAAGATACTAATGATGTGCCAGGCTTAGGACTTGCCTCTTGCTTGTTACTTTCGGATTCATTTATAGATTCAGACTTCTCTGAGGTAGGCTTGTTGTCTGAAAAGATAGGCATCTTATAAGGTGGTATCGGTGGACCAAATGGAAAGTCGTCAAAGAAGACACCATGTTTGTTAGCTCTATGAATTTTCAAGAAGTACTTGTTGCAGAATTCCTTTTGACAAAGATCACAATATGCCTCTGCATTAAGAACGCCGTTTGATGTTGGAGTTTGACCAGCTGATGACGACATAGATGTTGGTGGTGGTGTACAAGCTGACGAATGAGATGGAATTGGTGGTGGTGGTGTTGGCGATGTTGGTGCTGGCTGGGACATAATGGGCTGTGTTGGCATCTGTCCCTGAGAAGGCATCAGACCGCCGGCATGAAGAAGCATGGGTGCCATGAATGGATTCAAAACCATTACTCCTGGTGGCATGTTTGGTAATCCTGGCATATTGGGTAGTGAATGTGGAGGCATGAATGAGGACAGTGATGATGAAGAAGTAGGAATGCCAAGTGACATGGTTGACGATGTAATAGCATCTAGTTGTGCTTGTAAATCTTTTGGTCTTCCACGCTTGTTACTTGAAGCTGACGATCCATCTGGTGGTGCTATACCATGTACATCTTGTTTATGTTTTTTGAGGTAGTACTTGTTACAGAAATGTTTCTGACAAAGCTCACAAAAGTCTTCCATATCCTTTGGAACTGGTTTGCTGGCACTATTAGACGTAGTGCTGTTGTTGATGCTTGGAGCTCCAGGTGTTGTTGGAGTTGATGGTGGGTTTGGCATCAGTGGTGACTTTGACTCAGGTTTAGATGGTTTTGGAGTATCAGGTACCTTTACTTTAGGTTCAGTTGCAGGAAGGCTCTGTATGAAGTCCATTACTTTAAATGAAGATGACGTTGTTAATGTTGGTGGTTGAACTGGTGAGGCAGTAGAAGTTATATCTTGAGGTAGTGACATGCTCGGCCCCATGGATGTTGCAGAGACCGGTGAAGTGGAATTATCAAAGATACCATGCTTGTTGGCTCTATGCGTCTTCAAGAAGTATTTATTACAGAATTCTCTGTCACATATTGCACAATATGCATCTTGATGAAATATACGATTTCCTCCATCGACCTTCTTTCCTTCTTCATCAGAATTTGTTGCCTTATCAAGCATATCATTATACCTGTCCTCACCTCCATTATCATGAGATGGTTCCATCCTCCTCTCAGCTCCAGGATCTCCATTTGTAGGAAATGCATTTGGCATAAATAGTTCACTACCAAGACGATGATACTTAGTCGGGTATGACTCGGAATTAGGATTGTTATGGAAGGATGACAAAAGCTTGTTGTTATTTTCTATTTTATGTTCTAGTTCACTGCCATTCAATTTGCCATTTAATCGCATATCTGATTCTTTCTCCATAATATGCCTTTCCATTCTCATTTCTGAAGAACTATTTTCTTCTATCTGTTTTCCTTCAACATCAGATATTTCACCATTGTTCTGAAAATCTGACTGACCTATAAAATTGCTGCCAGGTTCTACAGTCTCGCTATCGGCACTATTGGATACCCGTATTGGTTTGCTTTGTTTTCGGCGATTGCCCTTCATCTTATCAAATGCTAACATATCCATGGCTAGCATTTGATCGTTGGTTGAATCCAATACAACCATTAAAACTCCAGAATATATCGGTTAAGTTTATAAATGGTTGATGTTCAATGCTTTGATAAGATGATCTATAAGCTTGTATTATTTACCATATCTGTATAGTCCTGAAATGAGAAATAAAGCTACATTACATTTCAATCTGAAAAACAAATTTTCACTCTAAAACTAAAAATATTTATCTACATACGAAATCCAATTTGATGGCAACCATGAAGTATATTGCTACACAATGCAGTACTTACAAGAATACACCCAACAATATGAAAAGAAAATTTAAGCAATGTAGGTTTACATCCACTAATACATGTATCAACAAAATGAACACTCACCACTCACCTCAAATCATTGAACACAAAAAAAAAGACCATAACATATGATGTAATAAATAGAGTTCTTGGCTTGGGACAGGCACAAAAATGTGGAACTTGTAATAAATGTGAAAATTTAAAAAAGGAAACAAATTATAGTTTAAAACTAGAACTGTCCGCATAGCGGGACTAATACCCCCCGCTTTTCTCTGACTGTGTCCAAGATTATTGAAAACTAAGTCTACACGGAAAATATATTATTTGTCAAATTATAATATTTAATCACATTCAACAAAAATAAAAACGTCGTAGCATAAAAACTGTAAGAGGAGTTGCACGGACAAACCATGTACCCTTTTTGCCAAATTCACCAAAAAATGACTAAGTTCAACAATCTATATTTTTTGGTAAAATTCATTAAAATCAAAATCCTTACAACATCCACATCTTTGATATGAGTACAAATGTTCTGCAATGTAAAAACTTCCTAACTTACAAACTGTAGGAGGAGTTGCGCAGACAAACCATGTACCCTTTTTGCCATATTCACACAAAAATGGCTAAGTTCAACAATCTATATTTTTAGTAAAAATGCACAAAAATCAAAATCCTTACCACATGCACATCTTTGATATATGTACAAACAATCTACAATATAAAAACTTCCTAGCGTAAGGAGTTGCGTGGACAAACCATGTACCCTTTTAGCCAAATTCACCAAAAAAAGACTAAGTTCAGCAATCTATATTTTTTGTAAAAATTCATGAAAATCAAAATCTTTACCACATGCACATCTTTGATGTATGCACAAACGATCTGCAATATAAAAACTTCCTAGCAGAAAAACTGTAGGAGGAGTTGCACGGACAAACCATGTACCCTCTATGCGGACAGACAGACAGGGTGAAACCTATATACCCCCCAAACTTTGTTTGCAGGGGGTATAATTATATTAGAATGACTATACCAATATATCCAATTTGTTTTATCAATAAAAAAAAAAAATACAAACAAATTCAACTATACCTCACACCTCAATGTAACTTCTGTAAAACTGCCACATAACAACAACTTTTACAATGATTGAATTTATTTATAAAGAAATGTATCATTAAGAATACTAGCTGATGTTACAAAAAAAAACTTTTAAAGTAGAAATGTTTCTTTTTAAATTTTAAAGGTAAATGACACATGTTCTGATGGTATTAAGGTAACAGATTGTTCTTATAAACAACTATTAATGACCTTCTATAAATTTAACTGTAGAGGTTCAACTAAATGAAATGCAATTGAGCCTACATAGAAAATTTGCTAAACAATATTCCTTTAAAAAATTCATATTTGTCAATATCAAATGATACGAAAGAACAGAAAGTGAAATAAATTGTAAGTTTGTTCTGGTTCCAGAATCAGTGTGTGACCTGACACTTATTTTCTCCATTTCTACTGTAAAATAATTTCGTTGTGGTTTGGCATATTGTTTGAATATATCCATTCCATGTATCTAGCGAGGTTATATCCCAACAAATGACATTCTTAGTAATGTTAGTTAGGAATTTGAACAAAAAATCCTGACTGATTAAATCATTTTTGGCACAAACAAAATTTTATGTTTCTTTTATTCTGTCAGAGATAACTCTGGTTTTAATTAACATAATCTTTTCTATTATAAATGGTAATAAAACTTTTTAATGACAAATCACTGAATAAAATTGATGTTTTAAATTTTCAAAGATCTTAAGAAAGTAAATTAATAAATGTAAACAATAAGAGTCAGATTTTTTGAATACCTGACTGTACTGTGCTAATGAGAGCTAATGTTATCTGACAACACATAAGATTTTTTTTAGTTTCCTTTTAAAAAATTAATGTAAAAAGCTTTTAAAAATGTGATGAAATGAAAACAAATAAAGATTCCTTCTCGCTATAATGACATTTTAATTGACAAGAAAATAAATGTCTGGTCTATTATCTCATTTTAAATTTTTTTCCACAATTTTGTTACCATGGAAACAACCCAAGTTTTTTTTATTAGGATGATATGCTTTAATAATTGATATTTTCTCTCATCAACAAAACAACAATAATGTTTCATATCTGCTCTTATTGAGATAGATCTACATCTATGTATGAAACTATGCAATTGAAATAAACTGGTAATAAATATACATCATTGTGTATTCAATTTAGTCTAGTACATCAAAAGATGTAATCAATTTAAAACCATCTAATTATAATGAAAGAAGAAAAAAAAAACATTGTTCAAATTGAAAACAAAATTAAAAGCACTCACTTTTATCATTCTTGTTGTTCAAAAACCCATTTCAATTATGACAAAAATTAAAAGCATATGTTTCATACATATGGTCAGCTCAAGGTTCTAATTGAAATTGACAGTCAAATTCAAAAGATTTGACCAACAACTCCATCAATAATTCACATTATTACTAGTCTAGAGTTAATTAACACAACATGTTCAATTTCATGTTCATTTCGTCCACTGTCCATTGTTAATTTCATTTGTAATTGCATGTAATAAGTCGAATGTGATAACAAGTCCTTTTGAAAAAAAATTTGATCTGTAAAACTAGAAGCCTCTATTACACCAGGAGTGTGCAATTAATTTAGAAATGAAATGAAATGTAATAAACAACCCACATGTTTATTTACAGACTGAATTACTGAAATCCAACAAAGGAAAATTATCAGGTAACAACAGGTGACAGTTTTTTTTATATAGAAATATGATTTTCTATTGTGAAAATGGACAGGTGGGCTTTAAAAAAGGTCAATAAATGACCATTAAACTTTTAGATTAACTTTACAGTTATAATGACCAAAGGATTTTTTCTGTAATTATCAAACCTGTGAATCAACTTTAAAAACAAAAACATGTATATATAACAGCTTGATTATTGTATGTAAGTGCTGAATTATATGAAAATTAGATCTAAATATATTTAAAAGTAAAAGAAGTCAACCTTTTTACATATATATTATCTTTTATGCAATTTCTTTACATTCTCTGTGAAAGGTTTATGCATTGAACTTTCTTTAAAAAAGAATTTGTTATTATTATTTATTATATTTCAATTCATTTTTTTTCAACACTAGATTGACATGAATTTCTTAATACCCAATCATATCCTATATTCTTTCAATTCATAACTGACATTATACATATTTGTAAATGTATCTTCAGAAGAAACAGTTAAATGAAAATGAATGACTCCTCCAAATGTACTCATTAAGTAGAAGAACATATTGGTTGTCCCACTAACCCTTGTAACTTCAACATATGAAATATTATGTTGAATATGAAATTTAAAAATCCGCTGTCAGCCTGTTAATTGTTGGTCATTTATTTTAAGATGGTAATGTGTCCACATCTTTTGACACATGTCAACAATTTGAAAAATAAAAATTATGACAAGTGACAATATATCATGAATATTTCCATGCATTCTTTTAGGATAAAAAAAATGTTTTTTTGTGAATCAAATATTCAAAATGATTAAACTGTGTATCAAGGGAGATAATCACAGTCATTAGAAAAAGGAGTATTGAAATGCGGAGTTTTCCTTATTACACTGAATTAGTACCAGATTGCCAAATCCCAGTTTGCTGAGTCCATTCTGCCGAATCCCACACTGCCGACTTTTGTTAAAAATGACAAAATTTTCATTATATTATTTTTTTTTAAATATTGGTGATGCGTACATATTTTATTGAAAGCAGTAATTTTTCACGCAATTTTAATTAGAAAAACCATAATCAAATGCATACTGATTGATTAATAGGAGATGCCAATACTCATTACTCAAACAATTGAAGAACAATGGAAATAAACTACAAATAAGTAAATGTTTATTTGAGTTTTACTAAGTAAGAAAGAAAAAAGAAATGCCGAAAATTGGCTTTCAATAGCAATTTATTTAGAGCTGACTGATGATTTCGGTAATCTAAAAATGAACTAGTACTATACCAACAATATCCAAGCTTATCATAGGTGATTATGATAGATTTTAATAAATGATCGGCAATTAATTAACTTCAAACAAATTTGATGAATTGAAATCATGTATAAAAGTTCTTCAGTCTGCCTGCACAATCAGTCTTTAAAAAAAATCATCATGGATGTTCCTAACATAGTAAAGAAAGGCTGTGTTTGAAATATAAAAAAAAGAAAGGCAGAGGCGTCAACCTTCTACACAATGGCTACCGTTATTCAAAAGACAAGAAAAACACAGCTGATGTACAGTGCTGGAAATGTGCCGTAAGGAGCTGTCCTGGCCGTGCAGCTACTTAAATCTACTTATCATGACCATGAACCTGATATGGAAGCCACACTTTCAGCTAAGGTGAAATCAGACCTCTGCGAGAGAGCAGCAGATAACCCAACCATACCACCCGTGGAAGTTGATTTACTAGAACCACTACTCAGGTCATGCAAGAGCCAGATGTATAGGGCCCGGCGACAGAATATTTAAAATAAAAAATAATATTATGAAATTTAGTCATTTTTAACAAAAGTCGGCAATATGGGATTCGGCAAAATGGACTCGGCAATATGGGAATCGGCAATTTGGGATGCTACCATTCCACTTAACAACATCTAGGAAAGGAACTTTTTAACAATTAGACAAGGATACTATCAGTCTGAGGTATTAATATCCCTAACAAAATCAATTAGTGGATTCTATTCTCCTGACAGTCAGATATTTTTGTATAGCACTACAGCATTTCATTTTTTTTTAGTGGAAATTGACCAATTTAGTCACTGAATTTAGTAGTAATTAATGAATATTAGCTGAAATAGTAAGGGACACAACTCTACAAATAACTCAAATAATTGTGCATGCCATATCACACACTGGCAATGTTTAAGAAGATGTGGTATTATTAAAAAAATAGCAAACTGGACTGATATACACTGATCTTTTTATTGTACAAGACAATACACTTTGAAAATTGACTTATACTTTAAAAAAAAAGTTATAAAGTAATTGTTTCAATCTCTTATAGATATAATCTATAAAACGCAATTAATAAAACAAAAATAATTTAAAAAATATAAAATTAACTAAGCACAATGTAAATGCTATTGAGTCAATCCTTAAATAGAACATTAATGGCTCCAGCAGAAGGTAAATATTATATATACCTAACCATGCAAAAATTCTTCCATCTTTAAAAAAAAATTGGGGTACTACAATAAATTTTGAATACAGTAGTTATGGAAGAAATGGTGCAGTCATTTCTCTATATCAAGAACAATGCTTGAAATATCATCCATTTCAATTTTTTTAAACCTCTGCTTATGAGTTGTTTGACATTTTCTGAATAGATTCCTTATTGATTTGAAAACCTAAAAGTTCATAAAACTTGATTAAATTTTATGCAGCAGATGTTAAAAGTATTAAAAGTCAATAAAACGGGGAAAAAATATTATTCAAGAAAAGTTGTGAAAAAAAAATACTGTTTTAGTTTCAACTTGAGGAAAAATGAAGTAATAAGTGAGAAAAATCAATGACCAGTAACAATACAACAAACTAAGAACAAAACATGTTCTCTGAAAAATAAAAAAAATCCCAAAACACAAGATGTGACATTGTATTAAGGATAAATTTAAATCAATTTTGTAAAATTTACATACCTATTGAGAGAGCCACACATTTGAAACAAATGAAGATAACATATTTTTCCAATATTTTCATAGCAGCATATTTATAATCTAAGGATAAATGTTTAAATTATTTTTAAGTCAATCCTGAAATAACTTCCTGAACTGGATACATGGTGTTGATTGATAAATGCCCCCAGGTTGATAAATTCTGAAACAAAATTTTTTAGTATGGTTCACATTAAAGTATAAACATTCACTGGCCAGCATGTTTACAGATTAGACAAAGATAAGGAAGTTTATATTTAATCAGGAGGGATTAAAAGGAAAAAAATTCAAAACCAGAAACACCCCCTGCCAGGGCAAATATAAGCACTATATGCCATCATTATGTAATCAATTTCTGCTAATAAACCAATATTTCCTGTCATAATTTAAATTTAATTTAATATACAGATTTAGACTGAACATGGATGTATTAGATTGGATGTGACAAATACTGTATCATTTTGGTGTAGAAGATACACAACACTCTGTTTTCTATTGTCAATAAATGTTCATGATGCCCTTTACGAACTCAGCATAATTGGATATGTGTCATCTTTCAGGAATCATACTATCTGTAACTGTGTAACCATAGCCCTTAGTGGTATCCTTTCACCTCCTCCCAAGCAAACAAACAAAGAATAGAAAAAATAGATCATGAGGGACTTTGGTTATGAATTTAATTTCATACAAAACCAAACATAAGAATGATATCCTATATTTTGAAGTGAAAAAATGCCATTCAAACATCTAGTATTGACTTGCTTACTACAATATCACAAGTTTCAAAATACAAAGACAATAAACAATGATGTATTTGTAAAATCATTAAAAGTGGGTATTTAGCAGGAACTTCAGCGGCAGAAACAATGATATGGACTTTCTGAACATCATCTGATTACAGATCAACATTCTCATCATCACGATTAATATGGACATTTTGTGGAAATTTTATCCCCATGGTACCGAATGTCAGGCAAACTTTTACCCATGTTAATTCAGAATTAATGCAACCCAAGTGAAATTAATTTTCAGTTTCAAAATTGATTAAACTTTCAATCATCAAAGGTTTAAAATGTAAATTAATGCCCCATTAAATTCACATGTTTCTAATGATAAGTCCCATGGAACATTTTTCAGTAGCCCAGTAAAAAGATCATATAAACATCAATAATCATCATTATCCAATTTAAAATTTTACAATTTATTTGGCTTGATCTTGATCAAACAAATGTCACATTTCTCTGACTCATTCTAAGCCAGATTTGAATATTCCAGACAAAAACAACACAAGTTTGATTTAGAAATAATGAGGAGAGGTCATTTCAGAACCCTTATAACAAGATCTATAGATGATTTTGTTAATATAATAATGTAAAGCAAGATATTGCCATGTCAATGGGTTTATTTACATTCAAAAATGTTGTAACTAGCCATACTGAGAGCCAACAGAGCATCCATCTATTTCTAAACTTTCCTAACAATTCTTATTCAAATTACAGATTAAATGGATACCTCATAAATTTATCTTTTAAATATAATACATTAAAAGTTAAAAAAAAAAACAAAAAAAAAAAACAAAAAAAAACAAAAATATATGTAAAGGTTATCTGATTTCGTCATTAAATATTACACAGGCATAACTTCTTAATTCTATAGTGACAACTAGACAGAAAAAAATAGGAATAAATTTTAAGAATAATCCCCCCCATTAAAAGTTTAACTATTTAATTAATGTGTTGAGTTATCAGATAGCAGTCATATTCATTATGTTATCTTCTCTAAGCTGAGTTAACCCTGTTTTTTCATGGATTAAAACTTTTAAAAGATTAAAATTAACAGTTAATAATGAATTGAGTTAAATTTGAATTATGTTTAGTAAGATTAATTCACTAACCACTTTACAAAGACACACACATAGTAGATTTGTAAACATTTCTAGAGAAATTAAGATACATGTACATTTTGTACTAATATTAAAATAAAACAAACAACCTGACACAGAATTAAAAAAAAAGTCCTTTTTATTATATGATAAGAGCACAGGTCATAATTGATAACCCTTTCTTGACCCCCAATTCACAAAATGCATCATGTTAAGAAACTTCCTCTTAATTTGCAACAGTTCTATTAAATTGGTATATATGTTTTTTCAATTATCTTTGTAAAAGATTTTAATTTTTCAAACAACAGCTGGAATTCTAATTTCTGAAACATAAATTGGGATAAAAGACCAAGGCCAAAGAGCATATTTTTATCATCTTTTTAAGATGATGATGGGAAAGGAATTTAAGTGGTGCCAAATACACTTGAACCAAATACTTTATTTTACTTTGATGTTTAAAACCTGATGTCCATCATCATGTTTATATCAAAATCAAATAATTTTCTTCTGAAATGAAATCCAGATTCAGAGACTGACAAATCTTGAAAAAATCCACAAATCAATAACTCATTACAGAAGATTTTAAATATGCTAATTACTATTGATGGAATTATAGATGGCTAAAGCTATTATCTTGAGTTTTATGAGGAATTTGGTCTTGACCATATGGTCAGAAGAGAGATTCAGACCAGATTTCTCTGTAAATCTCACTCAAGTGAAGGCAATCAGATCAAATTTCATTGCCCATTTATAGATGACACTGAAGCATGTTTTATACAAACTATACTGCAAGAAATTAAAATTATCTTTCTGTTTGATATAAAAACTTTGATATCTAATTAAACATATAACAAGATTCTGTAGTTATGAGGGCTCTAAAGGGGTAATGAAATTATAATATAAAATTCATTAAATAATTGTTTCTTTTTACTTTATCTGGTTCAATTTACATTTTTTAACCTATGATCTTGATATTAAAGATTTTATTTTGGCTTAGAGCTAATTGTTCATACTTTGTATAATATTGATAAAAATTTACGACTTTTAGAAATTTTTTCAAAGTTATTAAATCTGATGATGTAGACTCCAGAGTGTTATGAAACACACACATTGAATATTGATTCAATTTCAGCTTAAATTACTCATCAAAAGAATGAATATAAAGATAACACTTTTGTCACCTCAGGAGACTAATAGGGAGGTGTGTTGTTCTACTAAAATACTGTATCAAAATCTACATCACATAAACAACCAAAATAAATAATAGTAACTAAGTACTGGCAACATTAAACCTCTTGTACTAACTAATGTTCAACACAGTTCATATGTTAATGTTTATAATGCAGAGCATATCATTTGGATTTTTCATCAAATATTTTGTCTAAAATTAGAACTAGTTCAAGATCAAATTTCACTGCTGACCAATGTTTTTAAGTGTTTCGTAGCTTCATTTTGACCTCTGGCAGTCTTAAACTTTAATGCTAGCAACATGATGTATGACACTAAATCTTCTTAATTTTTAACTCCAAAATAATCTGTCAGAATACTGGAAGTCATGACTTCAAGATTTAGTTGATGATTCAGTATTAAAAGTCATGAATTTTATCACTTTAAGTAAAAATCATCCCTCTTTTCACATTAACCCTTATTAACCCCTTAATTAAACAGGACAGTAATATTACTGAAAGATCCTAAATGAAATCCAATCATGGATTAATCAGATACTTTGAAAGCATTCCAAATGAATTGATATTCATCTTAATCCCCATCTTTTGATCAGAGACTCTTCTGTCTATAGTTTCATATACAATATAAAATGAAGTCTGAGGAGAAGATATGTATCAGACAATTTAGTACTTGAGTAAAAGTGGCATTTAACACACCAGCATGTTCTGCAATTAAACAGTATGTCAAACATATGAACATAATATGAGGGATGGGGTAAAACATCAATATTTAAAACTATATCATCTCTACATTGTAGTAAATCTTTTTGAATTGGGATTTTTTGTTGTAATCGAAATGTTCATTAGTTTTTAATTATTATACCCTTACATAACATTCAGAGAGAAAAAAAATATCAGTGAGAAAGTACTTTTTTTTTATTACTGATAATTTGTTACAAGTTTGTAAATATTTATAATGGGTTAGGTAGTTGTTTGTTTTCCCTCATATATTAAGTTTGAATCATATTACTCATTGTATGTAATATGAATATGCAAAAAAAAATAATCTTATATTTATTTTAAACTTAGAAAATGAACCATTATAATAATCCTTATTTAAAGCAATGTAAATGGAATATTACAGCCACATTTAACCTCTGACTGCCCACATTATCATCAGCATGTTATCCAAACTTTGAATTAAACTAATTACCCAGATGTATTATTAGACAATATCTAAAGCAAGCTTTGGGATAAAGTTTTACATATTTGAAAAGGTTATACTAATTATCTAGCATCTGTTTACAATAATATTACATTATATTGTTACTGAAGATATCCAAGTTTTTCACTGTCATTAATATTTCACATTAGCCCAAGATAAAGGAAAGTTAATATTCAGATAAACCCCAATGGACTTTCCTGAACAGTAATTCAAATTTCCAATCATTTGCATGGTTTATGATCCAAGGTTTTTACCACTGTTGATATTGACCCCTGTGTGTGGCGCCTCATCAATGCTGTATGTTTTTCTCCCCTGGATATTATGTAAGGGGGAATTAACACATCAAGATCTTAAACATGCAAATTGTTTATTTAATTTGATATACATGTATTAAGCTTTTAATATCCTATAGTAACCTCTATAATTTTTATTCAAAACATCTGTTACATTTAAATTTCATGACTTAACTAAATTTTCAATTAAAAAAAAATTAGTGATTTTTTTCTTCAAATTTTTTAATTTGTAAAATTCATATAATGTGTTATAGATTAATATGTACAAAACAAATTATTTTAATTAAATGAAGGAAAAATATGAAAATTTGAAACTTTTTTTTTAATTTGAACACACAAATGCATACATAATACATGTATTATAGATATCAATATAAAAATGGTATTTATAAAGTACTGCAAAAACATATGGACTATTGGAGTTCATCAAACCTTTTAAACAACTTCTCACACAGGATTAAGTTGGACAAATCTTTTTTTTCTATCAGGTTTTATTATTTGTACTTCTACCAATTTAATATTCATTACACACCAACACCTTGGACAAGAGTTAGTGTTACATGCATGGATGGTGAAACAATTTATATTTACCAAGCAATGTTCTTCTGCTAGCAAAAACATCAAAATTCCAATATGGCCTCTTTTCACTTCACAAAGGTGCAGTTCTAAACAATTAATTCATATTTCTCTGTTGTTCTGCAAGAGAGTGTATAATTCATGACAGTTACAGTTTGGGTGATCCAAAGTATGATGTTAAATTAAACCTACATGAGAAGGTAAATTATGTATGTCTTCTCAGACTAACTTACCAGAAAAATACTTGCAAAGTAACAAAACTAATATATATGACTTGTATACTATTTTGATAAGAGAAATTATTAACACATGGTAAGCCATTAAAAACTCACGTTGTTACAAACGTCCAGATGAAACATGCATTATCTTAAATATATACCACATATTTTACTTCTAATCAAACAATAGGTGTAGCAAAAAAAAAATCATTTTCATCGTTTTTTTAGGAGGTAACTACAAATTATGTTGTAATGAAATTGATTTAAAACTCTTCTTGGAAGATAACATGCATCAATTGCTTGCATCGTAATTAATTGTTGGCTACTGAAGAACATGCATGTTCATCCATTAAATAAACAAATTAATTTCTCTGCACTAGTCTGATAAAAAAATTATTGAAGTTTCACATATTTTTGTTTTGTAAGTTAATAATTGAATAACATTATTGGTTTATTACCTTGTTTTTTTCTGTTTTAAAATCCAAATCACTTTAACACAATATCTTTAAATTAATAATTCCTTTGAGGTTCTGTATTCAAATTGTTATTTGACAACTTAGTGACATATTCCTACTGTTAGCAGTATCATAAAAAATAAGATCTATTTGAAACACTGAAAACATTAAATTATCCATATATGGAGTGATAGGAGTGGTTTTATTTTCCACACTGAGGTTATGTTTACATATTTATACCCTCTGGTCAGTATTTCATTACTGAAAACAAGAAAATTTTTGATAGATTACCTAGCTAAATCACAAAGCTATCAAAACGACAGCTTATAACTCAAGTAATGCAATGAAAAATCACAAGTATTGTTATACTATCAAGATATTTTAAAATCATCATATAAGAAAAACCCTGATAGGTTCATTTTCTGGAGAATCAATCAATGGCTAAAGACAAGAGGCATTAACATGTCAAACCGATCAGCATATGTGGATATTTTGAGTTTTTACCATTTTCACCAGAAATTTGACACTTTTGCAAATTTAACTTTCCACAGTATCACTTTCAAAGTAGAACATATTTTTCATTATCAAACTGTCAAATGTTAAAATTAAATTCAAATCAATTTTGTAAAGTTGATCACACTAAATTACTTAAATACACTTTATAACACAAATTTTACATTGTTGTCAATTTAATTACATTGTCAATAGAGAAAACAAGTTAACAGCTTGAATACTTTTTTACTTTGTCACAACTTTCTTTATTATAGACTTTGACTTTGTATTAAAAATTCCATCTGGAGCCAAATAACTGACATTGATCAAACAAGTAATTTAAACAATAGAGAAACTTCTCTGGTTTCATAAAAGAAATTATACAGTTCAATTTTATCTTTCCGTTTACAAGATATGACTGTGGATTAATAAGTAAAGGAGATTACAATGTTATGATACAGAGTAAATTTTTATTAAAAGAGATAACATTCATAAAAAACGAAGAAAAAGTAAGAATTCTGCGTAAATTATCGAATTCAAATAATTATGAAAATGTTTTGCTGACCTCACCCCATCCTACTGATAAATAAAAAAGTTCGTCTGCTACAAAGTTCAGCATCCCGGTACAACTTTCATAAACTAAGCTAACTTTAAAATAATCAATTGAACACAATAACATAACATTGAAAGATTATCATCAATGAGAGCATAAAAAACAACCCCAGGGTGAAAAAATAACAATGTAATATCGGATACACAAAATTATAATAATTTGACATTTTCACTTTCAGTTTTTAAGAAAGAAAAAATATTTATTAAAAAAAAATTGATTTTACGTTCTACCTGAAAGTTGTAAAACATCATTAAATCGTCTGAATCATTGAACTGTTTACAACACAAGACAATGAAGATTCCAAGAAAATTGATCGTCATCAGCTGCTGAGTTTAATTTAAAATCCAGTGTCCGATTTGTGATGGACATCGCTTATTGATCATTTTTACTTGTCTTTGAAATATCTTTTCGAATCTTCCCGTTACCACATCCAAATTAACATTGACAAATACATTTTAATTTGTTTTCTTGAATAAATCACTTTTTTCGTTAATTAAACTTTTTTGACAATGAGTAAACTTTAAAACATTTACCTTAGTGTGTATTCCGTTCTGCACTAAATCGCCATCTTACAAGTTTTTTAAATTCCCAGAATCCTTCACAAAAATGGCGACCAAAATAGAAAACACGTTGGGTTTGTTGTGAAAATTTAAATGGCCCAAGCGGTGAGTTGAATCAAAGTTTGAAGTGAAAATTTTAATTCAACAGAGTCTGTAATATGTTCAGCAATAATTAGATTAATTACATTGTCCAATGGACACTAGTATATGGTTGATTGATCATGAGTCGGAACGTTGTATTGTAACATTTTATGAAAACAATCCGTTCTATGATGAAATTCTTAATTGACCGCCCATTGTTTTTGGCCGAAGAATTATAATTCACAGGAGGCATGGCATATGTCATAAACATTAACTCACGCCTACTGTAGTTTAAAAGGGTTGGACTTGCTTATATCATTTTTCAAATCTGGATTAAATTATAATTTGCAGAGACATGGTAGTTCCAAATAAGTCATTTTCTATTTCCATGGAAACAAAATTTGTGAACTGACACTTGAGTATTTTAATACAAACAGAAACTCTTTGGTCGTTACATTTGTTAAATTATTTTTTTTGCTATGGGCTGCATGTCACAGAGTTATTTTATATGCAGAGTTTTAAATGATCTTGAGATGTGTGAATTTCTGTATTGATTATTTTGCACATGAAAAAAGTTTAATAAAAGATAGTTATAAGTTGATAAGGATTTTAAACTTATTATATTTTATTGATTAATTTCTAGATAATTGAGGAATAATTTTTAGATGGATTAGTCATGCAAAACATGTTTAATGACTTGATTGATTTTGAATTTATTTTGTTTTTTGAACAGTGAAGTTTCTTTTCAACTGCAAATGATTAGAAACTGTTTCTGAAATTTACAGAGATTAGAGAACATCAAATATTGGAACTGATTATCCAAACAGATTTCATACAAGAGCTTTTACCATTTTGTAATTAAAATCCAAATAATAAACATTAATGAGTTCATCAAGAAAAAGAAAAAAATAGAATGATTCACTAAGCATTTAAATTTACTATTAATCAGCAAATATGATTTTCACTGGTTAAACAAAGTTTTAGAAAATATCTATTTTCACTGAATGTGTGTGTCCTTATTTCTTATGAGTTGACGAACCATTTTTTACAGGACCCCTTCCATACAGTAATTGCCACGATATAGCTGAAATATTGTTGAAAGTGGCGTTAAACATCATAAACCATCCATAGCATACAGTATGTCCACGATGTCACAGTACTATTTTATCAAAAGTATTGAAAATTTTCACAACTCGGTGATGTGTTACAAATACATTGTAAAGTTGTAAAAAGTTGTAAAATTTATAATATACATCTTTAGCAAGTTTTATCAAAGAATTCTGTGGAAAGTTAGCACCTTTTAAGAGTTAGGATGCATTTTTTAGCACTATGAGCTCAAGGAGTGGTAACAAGATACTGGTCAAGAATTTATAAAGTTGACATTATACAATTATAGTCTTGTGTAGAAGTCAATTGTATGATGTCAACTTTATAAATTCTTGACCAGTATCTTGTTAACACTCCTTGAGCTCATAGTGCTAAAAAAAAATGCATCCTAACTCTTAAAAGGTGCTAACTTTCCACAGAATTCTTTGATAAAACTTGCTAAGATGTATATGGACCAAAGAAAGCAATATCGACTAAGGCCGTAGGCCGCAGTCGATATTGCTTTCTTGGTCCATTCAACCTCATATCGACTTCTACACAAGACTGTAATTGTTTTATTACAGAATTAGAACCAGAAATTACTATCGATAAGAAAACCAACAGAAACCTTTGTACACTAGAAGTACCAAAATCTATATTTAACTGATATGACTGAAGCTCGGGGTAAAATTTGTACGCAGATAATGTTACCCATGCATGTATTAAAATCTCCAACAAACTTACCCCTTCCATAAATTATTTCTATTCTAATAGGACATATATGGTAAATTTTTAATCCACATTCCTTTATAGTGTACCCATATTAAAATCTCCAACAAACTTACCCCTTTATGATGTGCTGTTTTGGCTTTGTAAACAAAAGGGTATAATAGAACAGCCAAATACGTCATGATCCTCAGCGCGTGTAAGTCACAATAAGTTGGAGATTTTTATACCCCTGTATTTACAAAGCCAAAACAGCACGTCACATTAGAATGTAAAATACAATTTGAGGTTGTCTCATGAACATACATTTGTATTAAACCAAATGCAATCCAGGACTTCCACAAATTGTTGAAATCTTATGCAAAACTGAATTTTTTTTTATCTTTTTGAAAATTGTATCATTATGAAATTTTTTGAAAATTTTGAAATCTTATGAAAATTTTTAATTTTTTTGAAATTTTGAAAATTATTGAAAAATTTTGAACTTTAAAATTTCATTTACTTTTTTTATTTTTTTTATTTTGAAATTTTCATTGGTTACTCAAAATAGTTTCTTAAAGTAGATTTGGAAAGTGAAAGTGAGTCAATATCGTTTTAATCAGACGAAAGTGAAAGTGAGTCAATATCGATTTCTTCCAAAACAATCCCAAAAATGATTAAATCCCAAATGAGAGCATTTAGACCAATGAAATAGTGATTAAAAAATTATTATGTAATAATTACACTAATGAACTTACAAATTAGCACATACTACATTTTGTAGAAGAGGGGTAGGGGGATGTTATATTATTTAATGCCACTTTCAATAAGATTTCAGTCATATTGTGGCAGTCAGTTTTATTCGTGAAGGAAACTGGAGTATCTAGAGAAGACCACTGACCCAGTCTTCGTGCTAACCCACTTGCCTGAATCCTGGGATAAGTAAAACTGGATTCGGACAAGTGACAATTATGAAATAATTTGTTTTAATAAATCGAAAATTGTTCATTTGGCTTTCGGGCAAGTAGGTGAACAAAATTAAGACAAAGACTGCCGACGTGCCGCAAGTCGCTGAAAAACTTTATCATATAATGTTGTATCGAGTACACCTTGACTGAGCGGGATTGGAACTCACAACGTTAGTGGTGATAGGCACTGATTGTAAATCCAACTACCATATGATGACAACCACAAAGGCCTCCTACATTTTGTAAATGAAGATAAAGCTGAATGGTTGAAAACTAATTGAAAACACAAACCCAGAATGAAAGGTTTTATTGATAACAAGGGTAACATGATGGGTGCTACTAATGGAGCAGGAATAGCTTATTCCTCTGGATTACCCGAGTTCATCCTATCTGATTACCCTTTTAGTATCTGCAAAGTTAGGCTAAGATAGAGGGAAAATGATATGGTCTTTCAATTATATTTTGAGCAGTAATCCTAAAGATCTAAGTTTAATTCAGGGATGTCATTTAGTTTTTGAGCTATAGGAGAAAAAAATAAAAATTAAATAAATAGAAGACTTAATAGACTAGCATTCCTACCTCCCACATCGAGGTGGTATACGGAGGGGTATCAATGCAGGGTTCGATTTAACCGCTGGCCCGTGGCCAGTATATTTACGGTCGGGTCAGTCAAACAGAACAAAGATTGGTCCGCTGGGCCAGTTGATATTCTCGGGCCACTTGGGCCAGCAACTTTCATTTCTTCCAACTGGTAGATTTTTCGTACTTCCTTGTCATTCAATAACGACTGATAACATAACCCGAATAATCCAGTCGTTATATTACTCTCCCACTACTCACTGCATTGGATGCATTCATTCATAAAGTCTGTCAAACGGAAATAGTAAATCACTATGACTTATGGGTATTACGACATCGCCATTAGGCATGAATGGCACGTAAGATAGGAGGAGCTAAGCATGTGTTTGTAAATAATGTCCAATGGAGCGATCTTTTTGTTTTTCTTTGAATTTAAAGGTGTATTTGTCTTCTAAATTTGCTTAAAACTGGCACTTTCATTACTGGATGCTAAAACTATAAAAGGGATAGTATAAACGTAAAGTCGAAATTACAAATAACGAAAAAAGTAAAGCGTATGAAACAGAAAAAAGAAAACGTGTATTTATTCCGTCCTGGACGACAACTTATCCATGATTGCAGAATGGCATTTGCGGAATGACATATACAGTTTGTACTAAATTTGATAAAACCGGCACTTTCATTACCAGATGCAAAAACTATAAAAGGGATAGTATAAACCAGCATGAAAAATCAGAATCCCACAAAGTTAATGTAATTAAGATCAATGGTCAGAAAAACCCACAAAATTCTGAAGGAGCTAAAGCTCTAAGAGCCCTAAACCAACTAACAGTAAACAGAACCACCTCTTTCATATTGGTCCACTTTGTGGACCGATATTTCTCGGGCCAGTGAAATTTTGAAGGGGCCAGTTGTTCAAAAATTTTACTGGCCCAAAGAGCCAGTAAATTTTTTTTCTTAAAGGGGCATTATCTGCCAAATCGTAAATTTTTGTTACCCATAAAAACTATCAGATATGATTGATGCCTTAATAAAACGTGTTTCTGTAACTTTATGTTATGAAATGTTTGCGCATCGGGGAAAAAATGTGGAACTGCTCGTGTTTTGACATCGATCAAGAAATGGACGCCATCTTATTAATTATCGACAGTGTTTACAGAGTTTGTCGAATCGTCATTAAATCAGTACAACAATGCACTTGTTTCTTATTTTTTTTGTGAATCTGCTTTTAGTCAGTGTCAATTACGGACAAAGAACCATGCAAGTTGGCAGTTAATAAACGACAAAATACAAATTATTCGTTTTTACCTGTCACTAGTAAGGTCAATTGCATACGGAAAAAGCGAGGTCAAATTATTTGCTTGCAAGCAAATAAGTAATCGATGGTAATTTTCGTTCTCAAAAGGCAGAAAGTAGTCCGATAAGCTGTTTAATGTGAACTGTTTACCTTTATTTCATCATTTTAAAGCTATTTACCAATTTCCAAAGCATATATTTTATTTGTCAAAATCGTAGCTAATGCCCCTTTAAGTCGACCCCTGCAATGTTTTTTAACGTTCAGAGGTGTCAAATACCACTGATATTTTGTCCAGAATGAAAGAAAAATAATGATACTGCAACACCCTAGCAGAGTTTGACAGATTTGTGGTCCTCTCCAGTGACACTGAAGTTGGTCCCTTCATTTAATTCAGGGCTACCATTTTTTTTTAAACTTTAGCCCTATGAGCCTATATGTACAATGCCTTAAAAAAAAGTCCCTGCATTTCACATCATGCAATCCAACAGCTGATTAGAATTATGGGCAGTCATAAAATTGTCACATCTTGCATAATTCTTCACTCTATGCTACAAATGATACGCACTCCCCCCTACTGAGTCTGCAAACCTGTGAGTGGTAAACAATGAAGATGACATTGCAAAACCCCAACAGCTGACCAACTGCTGATTCTGGATGACTAGGGTTTTAACTGTTTAGAGCATTTCACCAATTTTATTGATATTCAGATTTTCATGCATGAAAAAAATATATGACCCAATGGAAATACTTCATTCTAATATGATGTGCTGTTTTTGCTTTGTAAGCAAAAGGGTATAAAAATCCCCAATTTATTATGACTTAGATGCGCTGATGATCATGATGTATTTGGCTGTTCTATTATACCCTTTTGTTTACAAAGCCAAAACAGCATGTCATAGAAATAATTTATGGAAGGGGTAAGTTTGTTGGAGATTTTAATATGGCTACACTATAAAGGAATGTGGATTAGAAATTTACCGTATATGTCCTATTAGAATAGAAATAATTTATGGAAGGGCAGTGTTTTCATTTGAAGCATTAACCGGCGCATTTCACCGGCTATTGCTATAAAATCCCTAGCTATGAATTTTTCAGGCATGGGTTTAATGTTAAAAAATAAATCCAGTTGTCTTTTCTATTTTAATTGTGTAAGTTTGTCATTTACCGGCATGTATTCTTGGAGTGAACATGAGATTATATAATTCGGGGATTGAAAACAAATCTTAGTGTTTGAGCTTGGAAACGATATGACCTTAATTTCGTGTATGAAAAAGCGCTGCTGAGACAAAGAAACGAGTCGATGGCCATTTTTTTCTTTCGGCCTCAAATCATTCTCGTCCCATTTATAATATTTCAATTACTTCCGGTTTTTATCTAACGGTTTCGTCAGAGGATAAATATGCAATGACCGAAGGCTGAAGAAGCGAAGAATTAATTATTTCTTTATGTTAAAACATTCACGATTCACAGTAGGAATAATAAATAAAAGTTTAATCATTCCAACGGAAGATTTGAGGCTGACTACAGCTTTGGTCCGAATGACATTGATAACATCGACGAAGCAGCATAAATCAATAGTACATAATCATAGGGGAAGTCCATATTTCTTTTCTGAATGATCAAGTTTATTTCTACTATCTTTGACCTGAAAAATTGCAGAAGCATGTGACATCTTTCTCAGAAATAACAATGGAAAATGACTGATGGTTGTTAATCTTGAGAAATCATTCTCAATGAAAAATTGTTCAATGGTCAAGAAGATTTTTTAAAGTTAGGAAACACCTTCAAAAGCAAGTCAAAATTCACCAAATAAAAATTCGGCTGGGGTGCTTCCACCTGCACCCTTACCAGGGCTTATCACTGAACCCACTGTGGGCTTTCTGACTCGGCCGAATTTTCTCTCCGTCTATAATTCTCAAATCTCTCCCTATCAAAATTTGTAGTGAAAACACTGAAGGGGTAAGTTTGTTGGAGATTTTGATATGGGTAACATTATCTGTGCAAATTTTACCTCGCCTGGGGTAAAACTTTTATACAGATAATGTTACCCATATTAAAATCTCCAACAAACTTGCCCCTTCCATAAATTATTTCTTAACTGATCTTTTTCAAGTCAAACTAAAACAGTAAAAATATGTATTTTTATATCACAAAAATTATATTAAGTCCACATCAGTTTTGAGCTGGACTTTGATTGGGAGCTTTGAAGATCTTTTATTCATGAGGTTGTTACAATGTATCTGCTTCAAAAATTTATTTAATAAAAGATTTAAAAAAAATTTAATATTGAAAACAGACAGATTGAATTTTTTTTCTCTCATATGATTTAGAAGGAACTGTGGTGGATAAGAAATAATATGATGTTTTTTTTTGCTGTTGGGTACAACCCTGTTTGAAAAGAGTGTCCTGTCTGCTATTGTGCATGGGAAAATCTATAATTTTAAATATAACTGAAAGCTGCTCACTTCAGTCTGTGCCAAAAACATTTTGACAAACTAGCCCGAACAGCATTTTAGAAGAATATTTTCTATTTGAATAGTAGCAAATTTTATGCAAATTTTACTAACACATACCCATTTTTACTAGACAGGGGCATAGGGCTAGTGGTTTTTGGCACATACTACTCACTTGATGTAAAACGACAATCATTTCTCTTGGACAGCATGAGAAATTATAACAGTACATGAATAAATGATTAAACTTCACATTGTATTATTTCATTTGATCTCAATAAACCACATGTCTATTTCTAATTGGTAGTTTTCACTTGCAACTTGAGGGACTGTGGGCATATCTTCTTCAGTGCTTGTTCATTTTTCTGTCACTTGTATATCAGAGATGACAGATAAAGTGAACATGATCATTGCCCATCCTTACCCATGCCTCTTGGATTGTTTGGCTCTATTTTTTATTCACAACTCCTCCAGCGGGGGCTGGGGTGCAAACAAGGGACAAACATCTTGTGTGAAAGCCCTAATTAATCATTAGTTAGATGTTGCATTCATTTTGTTCATAATTCCTCCAGTGAACCAATGTCCTTTTGTCTACATTATTCACATGGAACCTAGCCCTACATTGTAATGTATGTACATGTAGATTGCTAAACCAACAAAACATTTACACATTGACATTTTTAATGTTGTCTTTTATCAGTATATTCAGTCCTTTGATTACTTTTCAAACACTGATCTTTCATTTAATGAAAGTTTTCTAAGTTATTTGTTTTTACTACAGTTAGGTAATGATGTTTATTTTTAATTTTCTTTTACAGGGAATTGGAGAAACATTAAAACATATGTTCAGAAATGAAATTAACACCTTTGTGTAAGTATCAAATCCATTTCGCCCTTTGATGTCCCTAGAAATTAATTGAATTCATCTACTTATAATTATCTACATATGTTTTAGGACTTTATATTCTTTTATTAACTTGAAACTTCATAAATTTGTAATTAAAAGAAGAATCTTTTGATTAAATTTCTAAAGATTTTAAATCTTGAATTTGCCAACAAGTCGCCACCATCTTTCAACTGATGGAGAATAAAAAGGTCAAATATTAATTTTAGAATAAATAAGTTGGAATCAAAGCTTTTTTTGAGGCGACAAAAAGGGTAAACTTACGGATATCTGTTACATTAATGTTCAGTTACAGACATTAAGGTAAATTTGAAAGACACCCATTTTATTTGATGATTTATAATAAAACCAACTACAAACATGTTATTTATTATAGAAAAACAAGAAATGTTCCAATAAACTCTGAATAAGGCAAATATTTGCCAAAGCTTGATTAAAACAAGCAACAAATCTTTTAATTAGATGTCGTCCAAGTACACTTTATTGTATCAAAAATTAAGTTGCTTTTTTTTCTTTTCTTTTTTTTAGCAAATTGTTACTTAAGAGATAAATGTATGATATATATATATATATATATGAAGATTTACCAACATCAATTGCTGATTTTATGGTTGCAAATTGAGTTTACGTGGGTACAGATATTTGTGACTAAAAAATCAAAATTGATGCCTGCAAATCTACAATGACCTTTTACATTTATCTCGATTCTAACTAATAAATAAGTGTTCCAATTTAATTTTTTAAATAACCTGATATAGTGTTTCTGCACACTCAAACTGTTTGATGGCATCAATTGTGTACTTGATGAAGGCAAATATTTGATGCCATCCAATCAGAAGAGGTGTCACATAAGTAACTACATTAGAATTTTGGTTAACACCTTAATTATGAGTGGATGACCATTAATACTTGCTGATGTATTATTAAGGTTAAAAGGCCATGCAAATTAAATTTTAAATTGTTTGTTTCTTAGGCCCTTCCTATTGGGGACAAATTAAATGTGGACCTGTTTATTCACTTATGTAAGACTGACCATGTTATGTTTTCCATTTAAGAAGTATTGGTTTTCATGATAAAAGAATCTTTGCTGCTTCTTTGCATTACTATATGGATTCCAAGTTATCATTGGAGCAAAATGATTTAACTATTAACTGGCTACATTTCGTCATTTGTATTTAAAAGTAGAAATTACCATAGTCTGGCTGTATAATATCACCACCGGATGTGTCGTAGAACACTTTATATTAAATTGAAATGTCGGAACAGAAAATTGAATAATAAAGTTAAGATCATGTCATGAGAATGTTTTTATTATTTTGTACGACTCTAGAATTGAGTAAAAAGTATGTACGGAAATTTTACCTGCAAAACTGTATGCATTAGTCACCCCTTAAAAGGCCCCTCTCCTATTAGGCTAGATTTCAGCTGCACTGAGATAGTAAAATACTGCTAAATTGTCCCCCTCAAGAGAGGTCACCCATGTGGACCTTATAAGAGGGGGACTAATGAATGGACTTGACTGAAAAATAAGTCCTCACAAGTCTTTTTAAAATGTACTTGGGCAAAAATTTAGTCTCATTAGTTTTAATAAGGCAAAACTAGCATTAATGAAATGAATAACAGTCATTCTTGCCAAAGAACAAAGGCTTAAAATATATTTAGATCAAACATTTAATGTCATACAAATTATTATCATTCATAACATAATCTGATGTGAATTTCAGGTCCATAGTGTGTGAGATAAATTCTGTAGTACAGTAACAGATATTTAAAGAAATAGTTGACTACATGTAAGTTACAACTGTCTTTTTTACTAGTCTCCACTCAAATTGACACATCAAACTACTTTATTGAACTATTGCCTGTTACATGTACTTGTATGTACTACAGTCCTCCATCACATAACATATGTAATGCTATTGTTACCATAAAGACTTGTTGCCTGTTGCCTGATATGTACCTAAACCTGCCATCTCAAGACCAATATAATATTATTGTAACTGTATAGACATATTGCCTGATGCCTGTTATGTACCTAAACCTGCCATCAAATGACAAATATAATATTATTGTAGCTGTATAATAGACCTAAAGTGTGGTGCCTACTATAGCCCTCCTTCACATGACATGTATAATACTATAGTAACTGTATGGACCTAAGGTCTGTTATAGGGACTTCTACAGTTGCCTATGGTGAAGAGGAGAGTAGATGGATTTAATAGTACATGTAATGATTATTGCCATTATACCATCTTTCGTCATCTGTACTCAATACTGTTCAACAAGATGATGATATCTTCTGAAGGACTATTAGAAAGATAAGACGTGACGATTCTTTATAAAAATCCTTGACATAATAATGTAGTACTAGGAATACAGCGACGTTGTCAAAAAAGCCTGCATACGTACTGTAGGCTAGAGTGAAATGTAGGAGATGTGAAATATTAACTCCATACACAGGTGATCGTTATATTACTATCAAGGTGTGCAAAATTTATAATGGCAAAATTGATGTCATCACTTTTGTCAAAGAATCAGGTAAAAATTTGAGGTAAATTAGGTAGAGGAAGCTGTTTCTTTTGATTATTTTATCTCAGGTTCTTTGGGGTATATTAATGAAATCCAGTTAGCAAAGTTTGGATAATCAATTCAGTTGACAGAACATCATCAATATAAAAATGCATGTGTGAGTGGGATTAAAGGCCTAAGTTTCTTTTTGTATAAAATCTGCCTCATGGGAGTAAGGGAAAAGATCGGCATGGAGAAGGGCACAGTTTGTTCTCATGGGGATGCTGATGATTTGTTGAAAAATGTGCCCTGTGAACCCAACAGATACATATAATTATCGTTAAGGAACTCCAACATACTGATGACTTTATTTTCTGTGTAGAAGCTTTAGCCTTTTGTTCCGTGCTTGACAAAACGCTGCTAAATAAATTTGTGACCCAAAACTGCAAACTTGTAATGTTAATGTTGCTTATCAATTTTAAGGTAAAATGCATCATGAAGGATTTCTTTTAGCGACACGGGTGGCTCAGTGAGTTAGGTCGTTGGATCTAACAACTCATACAAGCCTATCATCAATACGGCGTGGGTTTGCGCCCGTCTTTGTAAATTACAAAAAAGGGTGCACTCGACTCGCAGCCGCAAGTGATAAAGTTTACCAGTTGCTTACCCATGGTCAGTGGTTCTCTCCGGGTACTCCGGCTTCCTCCACCACTAAAGCTGGTTGCCATGATATAGCTGAAATATTGTTGAAAGTGGCGTTAAAACACCAAAAATCAAATCAATCAATCAAATCTTTTAAGCAGGTTTTTCAATTTTCATGGGGGAATGGCATGTAATGTATACTATTGTAGAAAAATCAAATGTTTGAATAGATGAACGAGAATGAAAATTGTCCAGAAGGTCTATAGAGTTTTTTTTGTCAGTATCCACATTTGATTGCTGCTACTACGTGAATTGACTTTGTCACAGTATATGATCGTAGAACTTCCTTCTGTAACTGCAGACAAAATTTCAGTCATAGTTATGGACAGTTCTCTTGTTTGGTTGACCAAGCAGGAGAACCAGCAATATACCTTTCTCTGTATGGATTCTTGTTTTTAGTTTAGTATTAGTATCCAATATAAAGTTGGGAATTCATTATTTTCCTCATTACGGGTACTCTTAAAATATTCATCGATGGCATGAATGACTTTTGACTTGCCAATATTTCTTGAGTCAGATTTTAATGGTTGAATAAGCCTGAGTGCCCATAAAAAATACAATGTCCTAAAGTACTTACTTAAATATTTTTCATTTAAAGGTTCAAAACTTTGTGTGAACCTATCTAGGTTACTCTGTCTGAACCTAGGTTACACCTTATTGTTGATAGAACTGTATATAGAGGATACATTTCTTTAGACCAGCACACTCCTATGTGTCCAACCAAATGGTCAAACAATATATTAATCCACAACTTATTACCTCACTTTTTATGGTATCTCATCTGCAGAAAAAAACCAACATGGAATATCAAGTATCATAGTGGTTAATTTAGCTTCTACTGTTTTATTTTAAGATAAAGGGCATCAATGGTCAACTATTATACATATGCCTTCTGGTATGTATTGCTCTGTCAATTGTCTTCTTTTTTAATATTGAAGAAAAAAACTTGTCTGTCTTGGCTAATATGGATTTTTAAATTTTCCAATTTATGTCATTGGCTTTATAAACAGCAGTTTGAATTTTAAGTCAAAGAGACTGTTTTTATGTTTGAAAAAATCAATAGCAATTTTGTCATTATTTTCCATTGTTTTGTTTAACCTCTTAGGCTATAAAATTTATTTCTGGAATCAAAATATCATATTTTCATATTTCCATTTGAAATAAACAGAAATGATGTCAATTTCATATGGACCATGTATTGATTAGCAGCGAATTTTCTGAGTTATCTGTCAAATTTAATTTCTCTATTTAATATCGTTAGTTAGATTATTTGAAAAATTCTGTCTCTTGGTCAAGTGATGTTGCTCCTGGCAACTCATTAATTTTTTTTTGTTTTTCTGAAATCAGACTTGGAGAATTAAAATCAATAACATTTCCTGTTTTTCTAAAGTGATTTAATGTTAATAGTTCACATTAACTGTACACTTATTAAAATTGCAAAATCTTGTAGTTATTGCAAATAGGTTGCTAAAGTCTGTTGACATTTTTTTCATTTCAAGAGCCATGATGCTGTTTTGAAAGGGGCTGTTATCACAATTTTGTTTTATTATTGTATTGTTTGTAAAAGACTTGATATAAATTGCAAACTAAGTCAAGAGGTAGGAAGTGTTTTGACTAAATTTTGCATTTATTTGATTTAATGGAACACATTCACTACAGGTTAGAATAAAGCAACACTTCAATTCTGAGTTTAACCACAGCATTATTGGATAACACTTGACAAAATAAACGAATCAATGCTTGTCAGTCCTCCCTTCATTATATAATGGGGAAAAAAGTAAGTTTTTATTTTTTATTAATTTCCTCTATTCTTTCTCCCCTTGTCAGGTCTCCTAACATGTGAAATGGTTGTACCCATTTCCCCTAATATCCCTCCCCTTGTCAGGCCTCCTAACATGGGAAACGGTTGTACCCATTTCCCCTAATATCCCTCCCCTTGTCAGGCCTCCTAACATGAGAAATGGTTGTACCCATTTCCCCTAATATTCCTCCCCTTGTCAGACCTCCCATATCATAAGAAACGGTTGTACCCATTTCCCCTAATATCCGTCTCCCCTTGTCAGGCCTCCTAACATGAGAAATATTTATATCCATTTCTTCTTGTCTCCCTCCACTTGTCAGACCTTCCATCATGGGAAACCGTTGCATTCAATCCTGTTTTTGCCTCACACAGTTATATTAAGGACAACAAAATGAAATAATTATACCCATTCCTCTAATTTTCATCCCTTGTCTTGATAGGCCCACACAATTTGAGATGAAATGCAACAGTTAAATTTGGCCTTTCATGTCTGCATTTAAAGTGTTACATTGCCAGACAGTTATTTTTGATAGTAAGTGAAACCTGTCTGAACTGAACCCAGTGAATAAAATGGAACCCTGTATAAACCAAACTTCAAATAAAGTCCCAATGTAGGAAATGTCTGATAGTTTAACCTGTATATAAACCAAATATCTTTCTTCCGTTTTGATGCGTTTTCTATGGAAGACAAGCCATAAAGACAACTGCACGTGACCTTGTCTTACATTGCATTGTCAGCCAATCAGATCGGCCAAGTATAATCAATAAATAGTAATATAAATTGTCGTCTTAGTAGATCTAAAAAAGATTCAAATATCAATTTTACCTGAAATTTAACTGATTTCCCCTAATAGATTTAATGCGGTTTTAAATAAGTGTGTGTTTACTGCATTGGACGTGGCGTTGTAATATTTTGTGTAGTAAACATGACATTGACATGTGAATGAATGAATGAAATCGACATGCTTTGTTTTTAAGTTGAAACGGAAGAAACAAGTACTTGCACTCGTCCTTATTGAAGATCTGGGATTTCTTCCACTCGTGAGAGAAATTCAGCGTCTTTCCACTCGTTCCGCTATGCTCCACTCGTGAAAAGACGGAATTTCTCACACTCGTGGAAGAAATCCCAGATCTTCAATAGGGACTCGTGTAGGAACCTATTAGTCTATTCCGAACACAAAAATTGGTCATAAGGAGGGTCAGCTTAGACAAGTTTCTCTGTGCATTGTACACCAACACATTGACTCACCTGTATGAGTTACTGTGAGTCAATGCAGAAAATGAGCTATTACTTTATGGAAATTTTGCATGTTTTGAAAATCTACACATTTTTTTTTTTTTCATCTAATTTTGATGTATTTTTTTTTCTTTTAATTGATTGTGACATTCAGGTAATAGTCCAGCTGATTTCCTCTATTAGTTATGTTTTATCAAGTTAAACTTGAATGAAATAAAAGTGGTGCAAACTCAAACTTTTGTTGAATTTAAACCAGAAGCGTGGGTATAAATAGCTGTGGGCGGAGCAAACATTCAGTTTCTTCATTATTTTGGCCACGGTCATCTCGAAGAGGAAAAATCAATGATACACAGTTTCATAGTTACTTTTGGTGCAAAATATTTGACAGGCATGGTCACTAGTGTTCCCCCAACAAAACTTTTAGTATTATTGAAAATTAATATTTTTCATCAGTCTAAAACCTACAAAAATCACTTCAATTTCTGAGGTATGTGACCTCGGTCACGTTGGTCATGTGACATACAGTTTCATAAATATGCTGTTCATACCAACGAGGATTTTTGCTGATAAGCTCCGCCCACAAATTTTGGCGGTAATGCCTACCGCAAATTCCCCTTTCAGCAGTCGTATCATGCTGCTCTCTGCTGTAGCCAGCCATTGTTTTACAATTGGACCAGGAGAATTGTC
The DNA here is from genome assembly GCA_002080005.1 of Gigantidas platifrons. NCBI lineage: Eukaryota > Metazoa > Mollusca > Bivalvia > Mytilida > Modiolidae > Gigantidas > Gigantidas platifrons. Next base: position 125,611 of record MJUT01046205.1, on the reverse strand, counting down.
TTGTACTTAAATATATCACCTAGCACAGACTTAGTTTATCTATAGATTTTTAAGATTTGTCAGCAGTTAAAGGAATTGTTTATAAGTCTTGATTTTTAATCACACAATTCAAGAAGTTTTATGATATTTATCAGATTTCATTTGATATAAGTATTAAGATATAGATGTGTATTATATTATTGTAAGTACAGGGTGTATTTTTTAATTACAAATTTTGCTAAATATCAATTTTTATTTTTATTTTTTTGTGGACAAATGAATGTTGTGAAGAAAAAAATAAGAACAACAGACAGTTAGATTATGTATTTGTAGGAATCACAACTTATGATGTAAAATGATCAATTTTTATTTAGGGAGAAAATATAATGTAAAAAGAAAATAAAATTACAATGCTTGTCATGTTTCACAAATAAAATCCATTACTTATGACAAATGACCCACTAGAAATTTTTTTATTCCATAAAACAAATGGTCATAATCTGTCATAAATGACCAACACTGGACAATGGCCATTAAGTGTCAATAATAAATTTTTTGTCTACCACCAATAATTATGTAGTGACCTCCATGTTTTTACTTTTTTATGGTCAAAGGTTTAAAATCGTAATAAAAAATATACTACGAAAAATTGTCAAATTGTAAGAATATTATATCGCAAGTGTCAACTGACTTTGTTGCCCTGGGGCAAAACCTGTCACGGTGATTTTTTTTTCACCCTTCCAAACTTTTAAACATAAAATATGTTTTTAAAAGTCGTTAGTCACTTCCCATCAAAGAAAAATGACCAAAAGAATGACAAGCTTCACCATAAAATATCATCCTTTCCCATCGTTTCACAATCATACAGTATTTTGAACAGTTTTGTTTTCATGAGTTTTTTGTTTATGTATTAATATGTATATATTTATATATACTCAGTTGAATAACCTTAAAAGGAAAAAAATGAAGAAAATTAACTCCTATGTTATATTTTGACAGTCATGTTTACAAAATATGTCAATATATTTAACAACTTTTAATAAATATGGATTTCAAGTCATTGCTAAAAAAATTTTTAATTTCAGCTTGTATTATTAGACCAACTGTTGTATTTGAGCGAAAAGCAATTGTTAAAAAAATTTAATTCAATGTATTATTGATAATTCTGTTAAAAGCTATAAATGATTTCTTGCTTAATAAATGCAAATTGAAATTGTCAAAAGTCTCTTATCAGCTTTTTGAAATTAATTTGAATTCATTTCATATAAATTTAAATTGAAAATCCAGATTTAATCGAAAGAATGAACTTTCAATAAAATACTTTTGGAAAATATCAAATTCAGAATGATTTGATGTATGAAATTTCTCGTTATTATGAAGTTTTAATGACTTTAAGGATTAAAAATGAATAATTTACATTAATTTGTTTACAGAGTTGTTCACAAAAGTAAATATATATTGATTTTAGTCTTATGTTTCATGCATGAGTGCACTTTGAAGCTCAAATGTTTCTAAGACTGTCTTATACAAGCTACAATAGCAGCCAATCTGTCTTTCCCTTGACTAGCTATAGTACAGTGTATGTTTGATACAGCTAAGGTTTATTGAAATCTTCAGACATACATGTAGCTTCTAGTCTTTCAAGCCTGATTTTTAAAAGTTTGGAGTTATAATTCTTGAAATCGTATAAAGTTGTTCAGAGTAGAATTCTATGCTTATCAAAATATGGTTAAGCCCATCCAGAAGGAAAAAGGGATATTATCATTCAATATCTTTTTTTTATGCACTTTTACTCATCAGTGGGTTATCTCCCATTATCCAGTTGCATTGGGTCAGGTTATTATAAAAAATGGACATTGATTTATAGGATCTCGATAATAACTGGATCTCAATAATAACTGTTTAATCAGCTTATTTGTTAGAAAAAATACTAGTCCTAATTAATTTTAAATTTGTAGAGACAGGTGTAGACTAATCTTACATTTTAATCTTCTCAGAAACCACCGGGACAACATGAGCCAAACAGGGCATGAATGGTCTTTTGGTGATCCCCCCCATTCTACATTATATCTGATAGGTTCAAACTCCATCCAAGATGACTGTCATAAGTAAAAATTGAAAATGACAAATCCAGCTCTATTTGAAGCCAGAATCTATTCAAATTCTAAACATATTAACATGGTTAGGAGCTCTTTAGTACATATTCCTGGTTTTTCCATTAACTTTACACTTTTGCACATTCTTAAAAATTGCAGAAATAATGGGTATTTTAAGCAAATAAATCATTAAAAAATCTTCTTCTCTGATAGTACTCAGCCAATTTGAAACAAGCTTGGCAGGAATAGCCCTCAGGTGGTTGTGATTCCCAAATCTGGTTGGTCCAAACTACATCCAAGATGGCTGTTGTTAGTTATAATTGAAAATTCTTAAACTGACCATACTCACCTTATTTCAAGCCAGAATCTACTTAAATTTTAACTATAAGAACATGCACAATTAGGAGCTGGTCCTCAGTCAAAAACATGATGAAACATGTCATCTTTAGATAAATGTATGTTAAAGTGAGTGCTTCAGGCTCAGGTGAGCCTCTAGTTTCTTTTATGTTTCTTTTGAAATTCTCTTTCTGTGGTATGCCAACAGATTCTATGTGACTCTTACCCTATTTCAAGATATGAGGAGACCAAAAGGGGACAATGCCCAAATATTGAATTTTTATTGTTATCAAATAGATTTAACCTAATGCTAATTGTTTCATTGTTAAATAGGGATGAAAACAAGCCAAAAGGAACCAACACCTCAGAATGATAACCACTTGTTTAGAGTGGATCTGTGTTAATAATTTAGGACAAACCAAGTTTATTACAAGTTTTTAGTTAAGTTTTGTGTAATTGATGGTGAAAAAAGTTGGTTTATGCTAAAACAAAAATTACAATAATGGTCTAAGTTCTTATGACAGAGCTCATGATCCCCCAAAAAAGTCTTTTGAAGAACACCAACTTCCAACTTCAAACAGGAGTTACATAAATGTAAGTATCTCTTTGTGTTCAACACTTGAAATGCAGAACTTTATATCTTCTGTCTTGAGTATTTATATATTTTTTTATTTGTTTAACTTAACTTTTGTCACCATTGCTTTTAAGAGAACCAAAAGTGCATCTTATTAAATAGGCTGTTTTTGTGACAAAAGATGCTGAAACATCAAAAAAATCTACTTTGTTTTTTTGTCCTTTCTTCAATATAATTGTTAAAATGTGCAGACCAGATGTAACGTTTTGAATAATTTCCAAAAAACATAAACATTTGACAAAACATTAAACAAAGATGAATAAACGAGTTGAAGAGTCAGTCATGTCACTAATGTTTATTGTTTTAATGTCCCTAGCAGACGACACAATATTTGAATTTCCTGTGGCTTTTGGAGATTTGTCTGAGAGTAAATTCTTCAAATAGTAGTCTGTAGAAACAAGCTTTTGATTCATTGTGTTTGAAAGGTTTTTTATATGTCCGTCACATTGATGACTTCGTTACAATTCCGGTCAGGAATTTTAAGTCTGTTCTAACGGATGGGATGATTGTTTCTGAAAATCCTTTTGTTTTTATAGATCCAAGAATTTAAGTGTTTTTGATTTAAAGCCGCTTTTATATGATTTGATAGGAGTTTTAAGACTCAAGGGTCCAGAGAATGATTTTTGTTTTTGGTGTAATGGTTTTATCCGTTAAAGAGGATTTGATGTTGAACAAATCATTTCCAGATTTCATATTGTGATCGATTAGGCAGCAATTTAATTTTGATTGAAAAAATTCTGTTAGAAGAGAAGTGCCATAAGTGGTTTTTACACTGCTTGTAGTTTGCTAAACTTTTTCAGAAGATTGGTTTGAGCATGTAATTTTTCGAGGTAAATTGTGAAGAAGAAGAAAAAAATAAACATTTGACATAGATGATCATGAGTGGGATAGTTGTCAACAATCGGCTCGACTCATTTGAGAAATGTCAAAATTGTCTGGCATTTTAACTTAATGATAAGTTTCCATGGAAATCAACTAAAAAGATCTTAAATTGTAATGAGCTTATGACAGAAAATTAATGAACTTTTAAATCATACAATTTTAGCTATCAAAAACAGACATAAAATGTTTGAGTTATTTATTCATGTTTGTACCCAAAAGTTAATATCCTTAATTTTATAGAATTATTAGGTTTGTAATGGTTCAGTTGATAAACAGCCAAGAAATGATTTATATATAGCTGCATAAAATCTCTATTTTGAGGTATTCAAATTTTCTGATTTTTTAATAAAATGACATATTTTTGCCATTATCTTGGTCGTTGATATGTTTTTTAAATGCTTATAATTATGGTGTTATCCAGTTGTGGAACCGTAGTTAACTTTTACGTAATTGTGGAAGAATTATTGCAAACTTTGAAATTATATGGTGACTAAGATTGAAGTTGACATTAAGAAGAATATAATTGTTATATATGATCCATATTATTAGGCTAGAGACAGAAATTTTATATTGTTTTTGTTCTATAATTGTGTTTTATGCATATATGGCATTTTGTAAGTTTTAGATTATGAGGATTTGAAAAATTATATGACTGCATAGCATTCACCATACATCTGTATCATTAGTTTAGTTACAAATTCATGAAAAGCTTAAAAAGTGTTTGAAATTAACATTATCTCTGTGTTATGATAACAGAAACAAAATGAAAATGATTGCTTGTGGTTTTGATTTTTCTAGCAATGTAGGTAGTAATCATTTTCATGGATTATTAGAAGCTTATTACATATTTTTACTTTCAATCCTCTCTTTAATTGCTTTGTCTTATTTTTATGCAAGTAATTTGCAAACACAACACAAGGTATTGCAATAGAGCACTGTAATTTCAACATGAAACAGACGATTTACGAACAAAGACCTGTCAGAGAAATGCAAATAAAGTTGTCAGTTAAAAGAAATCTACATCACTTGCAAAAATTACAAAAGTTTCAGTTCACAGCATTCAATGTTTTTAACACATTTTCCTTTGTTGGGTATATTTTTTCCATGTAAAGTTTTGCTGTTATTTTAGACATCTGAACTATTATTTTTTGTAACAGTAAATTCCTCAACATACTTCACTAATAACAATTACGTAATCGTGATCATAAAAAACATCCACCAGACGACAGCATGGGTAATGTGTAAATTTTTCAAGTGAGTTATTGGCCTTGGTTTCCATTCAGGTTCTTGTAGTAGTGGGAGGATATTAATGGGTTGTCTCTTGATGCATGCCATTTTTATGTCTTCATGTTTGACAGAAGGGTGCATTTCTGATAGTTAAACCCTAATTTTCTACCAGAAAAAGGGTAAAATTTGAAGGAAAAGCTATAAATAAAGTATTGTAAAATAGTCAATGAAGCTATGATTTTCAAAATTAGATTTGAAAACTCATCCTTACAGAGAGTTGTATCTTTTAAACCCTTGTCCTGTGCATGGTATTATCTTCAATTTCCAATGCATTTATTTTATCCATGAAAGATAAAGTATATAGGGGTGGGAGAGGGGAGGGAGGAGTCATTTAAGGTTTGGTATGGAGGTTCAAATAGGGATCAGGTTCACTATATACAATAATAATGGAAATTGTGTTTTTTATGCTTTCAGTGAAACAAGTGTGGCTTCTTTGTTCCTTCACTGAATATACAATAATGTACATTGTACATATAGATCTGCTTATGACCATTATTTGTCTTTTGCAATGGGGTCCTTAAGGAGAGTTTGGGGAGGAGGATTCAAATTAAGGATTTATATAGGACAATATTCAAAAATATTCCAATGTCCCAAAAAATGAAGGTTGGTTCCACAGTTGTTGAGTTTAGACATGTTTTACTTTATTATGCAAAAATTGAAAAAAAAACTGGTCATGTAGTTGTGAATTCTCTCCTCCTACATGTGTATGAACCTCATCGATGGTGAATGATTAACGTGCTCGCCTCGTGGGTTCGAGCCCCGATCGGGTCAAATCAAAGACTATAAAATTAGTATGTGTTGCTTCTTCGCTAAGCATGCAGTGTTATGGAGAAAGAGCAAAGACTGGTTGTCTCGGAATCAGGTTAATGTGTCCGAGTGGGGCGACATGTCTACCCGCGGACTGTTGTTTCAGTGAGCTACCACTATAAAAATCCAACTAAGCGTGTTGGTCTAGTACAAAGGGGACCTCATCATCATCATCATCTTATAGAAAATTAAATTGTTCTCACCATGATATGGCCGAAAAATTGCTGAGTTGGCGTTAAACAACAATCACTTGCTCACTCCCTCCCTACATGTATATGCAAAACTTGTTACTTTCTCTCCTGTCTGTCTGAAATCAAAGAAAGCCACCACCAGTGGACATTGTTTGACCAATATGTATGACTTTATGTGACCAATATGTACGACTTTATGTGACCAATATGTACGACTTTATGTGACCAATATGTATGACTTTATGTGACCAATATGTATGACTTTATGTGACCAATATGTATGACTTTATGTGACCAATATGTACGACTTGATGTGACCAATATGTACAACTTTATGAGAAAAATTCAAAACTGTATTGTGAGATAATATTTATTGATTAATTAAACCCAAACCCTACATAAAAGATCAGTAGATTGTCCTTGACAAAAATACATATTGTTTTTTGTGTTTAATTAAAGTTCAAGATTACAACACTGCAGGACATAATTAATCCTCTTATTAGAAACTTCTGAACTTTTTTTTAACTTGCTTAAGGGTCATGGGGTTACTTATACATGTACAAATGTAATTGTCATCACATAGCATCAATTGTTTGTAGTAAACATGGCACATTTCAATATTCTCCTCTAACCACTGCACCAATTCAAACCACACTTTGCATGGATACGAGTGTTCATTATATTGTCCCCTACAAAATTAAAAAAAAAATTGCGCCGAGTGGAGGGGGGTGCGAAAATTTTGGGGGTATTTCGTGTGAAAAATCACGATTTTACGAAAAAAAATCATATTTTTTCCAATTTAAGGGGGGTGTGCCCCCCCACCACCCCCTGGATCCGCCCCTGTTTTAAGTCATAGGTCCTTTTTAAAAGAAATGGAAAAGTTTCATTGACCCTTGCATACAAGTACAGTCAAACCTGCACATGCAGTCACCTCCATTAAGCAGTCACATATTTCTTGTTCTGTCATAGAAAATCTCATATGAATTGAAACTCATTTAAGAGGTCACCTGTCTTAAAAGACAACTTTTTCTTTGTTCCAATCCAAAGGTGACCTCTTTATACAGGTTTGACTCCACATCGTATCAGCTAGAGAAATCTGTAAGAAGTCTGCTCTAACTGTTACAACTGTTACATTATTAAGATGTCATGATGTCATGCTACGCAGTTGTGCAACACACAATATTGCTGTGTAAGATCAAACTATCTGTTGTAAAATATTGTCAACATTTTTACATGTTTCCCTAGCTGTGAGTACAGGTCGAGGAACACTGGGAGGGTACATAGTTTCTCTGGATTGTCCATTTTTGATTGCTCCTTTGGTATTCTCTTAACGTTTATTTATATTATCTGTAACTGCAATAGTTTTCATTCAGCATTATTCAAATATTGCACAGTGATTGCACACACATTGAAGACGTGCATCTACCATTTTGAACAGATTTGAACAATTCTAAAAAAAAAAAAAAAAAATCCATGTGTGGAATTTAGTCATGCCTGTAGAGGGTACCTAATTTGTGTAATTGCAACAGTTTTCATTCAACATTATTAAAACTTTGCACTGTGTTTGCACACAGGTTAAAAATGTGCACCTTTTATTTTGGACAGATTTGACCAAATTAAGCAAATATTCTTAATGTGTTGCCTCATAGAGGATATCTACTGCTTTTTAGTTTGTGTATTAATCTGAAACTGCAGTCTGCAATAATGTTCATTATCAAAACTCTGCATAAAAATTAAACACAAATTCTGGATGTGAACCTCCTGAAATATGACTCCATATGTATGATGTACATATACACCTCTTGCTGATGAATTTTTCAGAAATGTAATAAGCAAATCCTAATCAATTCCCCCCAAATTTATATAATTTGTAGCTCTTAGTGATACCTATTCTGTTTGCCTGTACTTCATTATAATTTCATATTGTACACCTATGTCTATATATACCGCCTATTCCCAGAAATATATACAACTAAAATGCAGTCAGTGTTGTGCAGTGACCTAACTTTGGTCCTTTTTTTTTATCAATACTTATATTAGAATGTATCATTAACCAGAGCCCAAAGCTGCAATTTTGAATGGGTAAACACTTTTTCTGAGATAATTGAATTCACAACTGAAAACAATTTAATTTTAAAACTCATAAATTTTTTCATTTGCCCCTCCAGTGTATTATCTTGTTGATTCATGTGTCTGTGTTGTAATTGATAATGGAATTAGATACAGAATTGATACAAGAGGGAACAATCAAACTTAGAAAAAAAATACCATTAAAATCTTATTCTTAATGATTTTAATGGATTTAAGAATTTAAAAAATGTTTTTATTCATGTACTAGATTCAAAGAAAATTTTCCTCCTCCCAAGAGTATTTCTTCTTTAAAGATATTGTTGTGAAATAGTGTAACCTAGACATAATTCTAAGTATTGTTAGTCAAAAGACAAAAAACAATATTTAATTTTTCTGTTGAAAGTAGATGCATGAATAATAGCACAATTATTACATACTGGGTTATGACAGGGGCAGTCATGATCGTATGGTAGCTGGATTTACAGCTACCTATGCAATCAGTGCCTATCACCACTAACACGAGTTTGAATCCTGCTCAGGCAATATTTACTTGATACTACATTATGTGATAAAGTTTGTCAGTGAAATGCGACAAGTCGGTGGTTTTCTCCAGGTACTCCGGATTTTCTCCACCAATATAAAACTGACAGCCACGATATAACTGAAATAATGTTGAAAGTGGCATTAAACACCGAAACTGCAACCCCTAAACCCCATATCTTCTTCTGCAGAACTACAAGCACTATTAATGTACAATAAAATTAGGCTTAGCTATATGAAATAATGAATACAGGATATATTTTGTACTCTTAAAAACAAGTTAACTTGTACGAAAAAATTTCTGTAATTCTTGTAGTGACTAAAATAGTTCTATCTGGCTATGCTTGTCTATATGCCTACAACATTTTTTGTAAGTATGAATGTGAAATTTGAGGAATGCATATCCTTCTATGGATAAGATATACATATAGAATATATGCAGATTAACTTTATTTTTAAGTACATGTCAAAAATCTTATCTTAAAAAATCCTTTTGGTATGCATAATTATGTCTTGCTAACATGCAAGATATTGGCTTAAGTACTGATAGATGTTGTTTCACTTCAATATTTTATGCCGTTACTTTGTTACTTTCCCCCGGTGGAATAGTAAAGGGCAGAAACTTTGGAATGCAAATTGGTTTCTTTTGATAGTTTTAATTATGACAAAGACGGAAATTTGAAAGATTTTTTTATTCCGTTTGCATGTTTGAGTGTGTTGTGAAAGTTTATATGAAATATCTGTTGTATTTTTGTTTGTGGTTTTAATTAAATTTCTGCCAGTTTTCAAAGCCTCACAGACATTTGTGTCGGCTAGTAATTGAATTTTTTCATTTAGAAATTGAATTGTAACTGAGAACTTTGAATACTGAATTATTTCTGTTTTTAATTTAATGATTTTTTTTTAGATTTGCTAGATTCCCTCTAGCATGAAAGGAAACTTTCGTGTATGATCACACAGTCTCTATTTCAATTTATGGACCACAATTCCCCTGATTGTGTAATAGAGCTAACATTACATATATTTTTTGTTTTTTTCTCTCTCTCCAGTTTTTGAAACAATAGACAAAAATAGACATATGATGTTTGATGTATAAAATATGGCAATGACCATTCTTGACAGTTAAATAGGTCAATTGTATACCAGCCAGTACCATAAAATATTTTTACTGATACTCATAAGTTTTTTGGGAAAAATATATGAAATATAAATAGTTGTTCATTACAATAATGTTTTTGACTTTTCAATTCTAAATTATAATAAAAATATAGACTTTCTAAATTCTTCTATATACTACTCTTCCTGGCTGGTGAAACTACTCTTCTTGGCTGGTGAAACTACTCTTCTTGGCTGGTGAAACTATTCTTCTTGGCTGATGAAACTACTCTTCTTGGCTGGTGAAACTGCTATTCCTGATTGGTGAAACTACGCTCATCCCAGCAGGTCAAACTATTCTTATCCTGGCTGGTGAAACTACTCTTCCTGGCTGGTCAAACTAATCTCATCCTGGTAGGTGAAACTACTCTTCCTGGCTGGTCAAACTAAACTCATCCTGGCTGGTGAAACTACTCTTCCTGGCTGGTCAAACTAATCTCATTCTAGCTGATGAAACTACTCTTTCTGGCTGGTGAAACTAAACTCATCCTAGCTGGTGAAACTACTCTTCCTGGCTGGTGAAACTAAACTCATCCTAGCTGGTGAAACTACTCATCCTGACTGGTGAAACTACTCATTCTGGCTGGTGAAACTAAATTCATCGTAGCTGGTGAAACTAAACTCATCCTAGCTGGTGAAATTACTCATCCTGGCTGATCAAACTATGCTCATCCTGGTTGGTCAAAATATACCCATCCTGGCTGGTGAAACTACATACTTATCTTGTCTGGTCAAACTACTCATCCTGGCTGCTGAAACTAAGTTCATCCTGGCTGGTGAAACTACATACTTATCTTGTCTGGTCAAACTACTCTTCCTGGCTGGTGAAACTATACTGATCCTGGCCTGTGAAACTACTCATCCTGACTGGTGAAACTACTCTTCCTGGCTGGTGAAGCTATACTTATCCTGGCTGATCAAACTACTCTTCCTGGCTGGTGAAACTAAGCTCATCCTGACTGGTGAAGCTATGCTCATCCTGACTGGTGAAACTATACTTATCCTGGCTGATCAAACTACATACTTATCTTCAATCTTGGCTGGTGAAACTATACTCATTTAGGCTGATCAAAATACTCACCCTGGCAGGTGAAACTATTCTCATTTAGGTGGGTCTAATATATCAGTAAAACTATTCCCATCTAGGTGGGTCTAATAGATCAGTAAAACTATTCCCAGCTAGGTGGGTCTAATAGGTCAGTAAAACTATTCCCATCTAGGTGGGTTTAATAGATCAGTAAAACTATTCCCATCTAGGTGGGTCTAATAGATCAGTAAAACTATTCCCATCTAGGTGGGTCTAATAGATCAGTAAAACTATTCCCAACTAGGTGGGTCTAATAGATCAGTAAAACTATTCCCATCTAGGTTGGTCTAATAGATCAGTAAAACTATTCCCATCTAGGTGGTTCTAATA
>MJUT01046205.1:86217-107104 GCA_002080005.1 Gigantidas platifrons | reverse complement strand
GTTAATTCTGTATGACTGGTATCATATAATGGAGCAGGATGGTGAGGAGGATAGTTGTAGGTTTGTGTAGGAGGTTAATTCTGTATGACTGGTATCATATAATGGAGCAGGATGGCACGGAGGTTAGTTGTAGGTTTGTGTAGGAGGTTAATTCTGTATGACTGATATCATATAATCGAGAAGGATGGTGAGGAGGATAGTTGTAGGTTTGTGTAGGAGGTTAATTCTATATGACTGGTATCATATAATGGAGCAGGATGTAAAGGAGGATAGTTGTAGGTTTGTGTAGGAGGCTTATTCTATATGACTGGTATCATATAATGGAGCAGGGTGGTGAGGAGGATAGTTGTAGGTTTGTGTAGGAGGTTAATTCTGTATGACTGGTATCATATAATGGAGCAGGATGGTGAGGAGGGTAGTTGTAGATTTGTGTAGGAGGTTAATTATATATGACTGGTATCATATAATGGAGCAGGATAGTTGTAGGCTTGTGTAGAAGGAATTGATTTTGCTTGGTGACCTATACTGAAGGCAGCACTTTTTCTTTGCTCTACATTTGAAGACACCTCTTAAGAACTGATTATCTATTGATTTATTAGTGTTTTGCCAGATGTGTCTACAGTTTGGCTAACCTTATAGTTCAAAGTTTAACTATTCTTTTGTTCAAAGTGAAAAAAAAAGTTATTATGTTTTAATAGATTTTGAAGGTCTCTTTAGGAGATTGTATGTAGATAAGTCTTTGAAAAAACGATTCAATTACATTTTTGTTTCTTCATTGATGAAAAGTATGGGAAATAAAGATAGATATATTTACTGAAAAGTAAATCATTATTAAAATTGAACTGATAGTGGAAATAGAAGTATTTATTACATTTACAAGATCGTTTTCCATCAGAAAGGGTGTTAGGAGATCAAAAGTTGAAATCACTCTTAACTCCATGTGCTGAAGGATAAATGTCAATTTGAATAATGGATAGCTTTTGTTAAAAAATATAGATTCCACTAATTTAACAGGCAATTAATATGATGATTTCTGGTATGACTGAGGGAGATAAAAACTTTGATGGAATGATGGGTGAAGTAGATAATAGCAGCATTCATGCTGGTATGAAAACAAAATGCTAGTAAGCTTGATTAAAACAAATTGCAGCATTAGTTTTTTCAATAACAATAAAAAATGTATATAGTCAAATCACCAACCCACCATGCCAAGGTTGATGGGGGGAACTCATTTTACATCAAATTAGCAATTTAGTAAGCCGTGGAGATATACATGTCTCATTACTGTATAGGGACTGTATATTCACTGGAACTGGACCAGGCACAGAGTATTCTAAGGTACTCCCCATCAGGTCCAGGGCAGTACCCTGTGGGGGAAAAAATATCTCCCGATAATTAGTTGTAAGACAATGTAAATGGTTATATGTTAAGGGGGTGCACATTTTGTGGACGAGTAATCTAATGTCCCCATCGAGTCCAGGACAGCACCCTGTGGAAAATGAAAAGTTTTAACAGAAATAAAAATGGATGGTGTAACAGTATAAGCTAAATATCAATGAGAAAAAATATGCAAACAAAAACAATTCGGTTGTTTCGAATCATGTCAATTCCGACCACGTTCCGTCTTTTTCGTGTCTTGACGTCTGAACAAATTGGCAGGCGACTTCCGGTGTTTACGCTATTACTGTGACAACGTCAGCATATCATAGTCGTAGATGCGGTAGATTATAAGTAATTGTAATATGGAGACGCCAAGGAAACCGCTGAATAAATACTGGTGTTCGGTACCCCACTATCTGTCTTATATAAGAAATATATACATAAAGGCAGATCGTTTTCCTTTCATGATGCTGACAGCCGCAAATAAAGAAAGAAAACATCACCGCATTGCCGATTTTTTTGCAAAAATAGTAAAAAAAAAAAATTAAATGCGGTAGCGCTGTCCGTACGAAAAAAAACAACCGCATCCGTTTTTCTCTTATATCGCGTGGTCGGTGAAACGCTTTAAAACGCATCATGCTTAAATGAGATTTAAAGCATCGTTATGACAATGTATAAATAAAAAACGTGTTTCCGTTTGACATTTAGACAAAATGTCAATCGTTTCTGTGCAAATTCGGCACAAATGTTTGCCAGTTTTACCAAGAAACATAATAGGGGGCTTCTCCGAAGCTTGTACCTTATTGGAATTGTTTACGGAGATAAAAAATGGTAAGTTGGGACCAGCGGATTGGACGTTTCCATAAAAATTAACCACTTGTGATGTTTCTGCCACCATCGGAAGAAATAAAATTGAAATTTTCAATAAAGTAATGAAAAGATTTATACATTGCCATATTTTTCACAAAAAAAAAAGAAGAAAAAATGCCTCCCTCATCACTTTTTACAGCAGTAAAAGGATTAAAAAAAAATGCCGCCCTCCCTCATCAATTTTGATAAAAAAGGGCCTGAGAACCAAGTAATTAACTTTGCATGGCCTAACATAAAATTGGTTTAGAAAGTCCTGAAACAAATTAAATGGTATGCTGATTTTAATTGTACTACTGGTACTTCTGCCTTGACTATTTAGACATAGTGGATTGAACAAAGTATGGTACAAACTGGATCTGACATAGATGAGGCAGATGTGTACTGGAATTTACAGTGATTAGAATCTCAATCAATTCACAATGAATCATTTATTCATTACAGAAACAATAGAGACAAATTAATATAATATATTTACAAAACCATGTCAAATATTATTAATTTAACAAAATGTCAACAAGGGAAATATGCATGTATTTACCATTTTAAATTATTTCATTTACCAAAAAATATTTCGCTGCCTCTTTGGAAAAAATTCTGTTTATTATGAATCATGGCCAATTATGAAAATTAAGATGATCTGCCAAATTTCTGTGCAAATTTTATGGAAAAAACATAAAAGAGTGAAATCATGCATGAAAAACATATCATTTTCATTGTATTGATAAATACTTTGGATATCTAATAGCAAGTTATGTTTAAAAAAAAAAAGGAGGAGATGGGGAATAAACTTAATTACAGGGTTAGTGGTTAAGATTTAATGGCAGCATTCTAAATTGTATCAGTAAAAAAAAAATAGACGACTAGACTTTGCCAAATTAAGTTTCCTTCCGTAAAGATGAAAAAAAATTTGATAGAGAAAATGAATGTTGTATGAGACTGTCTACTTTATTAAATCTGTACATCACATCTTTAACAAGTGTTTCCATTTTAAAGTTCACTAGAGTAGTCACCTTTGCAGGTGGTTTCCCTTTTTTGCAAATGTTCTAAAAATAGCTATTCCTTTGACTTCCTAGGAAATTTACAGTCCATTTCCCATTTTTTGCTCACCTGACCTGAAGGATCATTTGAGCTATTGCAATCACTTGGGGTTCAAAAGTAAACTTTTCTCATTTTAATCTTCTTTAATAAGACTGGTGAACCAAACAATACCAAACTTGGCAGGGATGGTCCTTGGGAAGAGGAGGTTTTGATTTGTTCAAATGCAGTTGATCCTCCACCGGGAAGGCTATTAGAGGGTCTAAAAGGGGACTTTGAGTACAACTTTTAAAATATTCTTCTCAACAACCAACAATAGAAATGCTACAATATTTAGTGTGCAGCATCATGAGGATATGTAGATAAAAGTTTCGATTGTGTCCAGGGTCTATGGTTTCAAAGGCATTGTGGTCCAAAGTTTGAATTAGGCTTCAATGGGGAACATTTTTCAAAATCTTAAGTACCAGAAATTGAAATTATATTTTGCATGTCAGAAGGAACATTGTGATATGCATATGCTGCGATAGACAATGGTTGGATAAAATCTTCTTTACAATGTGAGTAATATTGAATACAGGCTCATTTTAACCTCTAGTTCAGCTATATCATGGCAGGAACAAGGTCCAATGAGATGATGATGGTGTCTGCTTTGTATTAGACCAACACTCTTAGATTTTTATGGTGGCTTACTGAAACAGCACGTTACGGGTCAGATGCGAGTGAGCCTATGTCATGAATATTGATTGATACGATAAATATGGATTGTGACCTTTTTCAACCAATTTTAAATAATAGCTCTTTCATAGTTACCTAGGCTCCATTTTCATTGAACGGTAAGGTCATGACATAGGGTCACTTGGATGTGACTCGTCATAGACTCACACTGTGACATCAGTAAGATTGTAATGCTGTATGCTTAGCGGAAGAGGAGCAAAAACCTGTTTTATACTATAAACTTTGGTTGGAACTGACTTGGATTCAAACTTGAGATCTACCACTCGAGAGACAAGCACGGTAACAATTATAACACTGATGCAGTTTTCTCCACAAAGAAGGTGATTGAAACAAAAACTTTCAGGTTACATAATTCTTGTGGTCTTATTATATGAATCTTAGAAAAAATGTCTATCTAATGTACTCAAACTTGGAAATAACATTGCCAAAATGTGGTCACTTTACAAATAAAACAGATACAAAGTTATTTTCATTAGATAACTCACATACCCTGTTTATTTGAAGTTGTATAGTTACATTTCTTATTTAAGGGGAAATTGGGATTTCACATTTCTGATTGGTACTCTCTCCCATCCCCTCTAGACTAGATATCTATATTTACTTCCCTCTTAATTCTCCACGCCTCCTCCAACATCAATTCCCTTTTGACATGTGATATTGTCATTATGTGGTTGTGAAAATTAATTTTAGTAACATAACTTATTAGACATTTTAAATAGTGATTTAATATTTGTAATTAATTTTAGAATAACTGGCTGAGGGAATTGTATGAAAAAAAACAAAATTGATTCATGTTTTTTCAATTAAGACAAATATTCTTTTGACTTTCTGTAAGTCCATTTAAACAATTTCTGTTTGTAACATTTAACATTTTACATCTCAAAGGGTTTAAGAAGACTAACAAAATTAATTCACCAAACAGATTTAAGTAGCAAAGAGCCACATTTCTCTTATCTTTAAACCTCAAAAGAATTTTAAGCAAATTTTCAAAGGGAGATAAATTTATATAAAACAACAAAAATATGTTTAGTTTTAATGACCACAGGGGTTGATTTCCACTTCAAAAGCAAAAAAATCTTTTTTGAAATTTTGTTTGAAATTTATTTTTGAAGATTTAATAAACATCTTTTGATCATATGAGTAATTGTGTTTTAAAAAGTTGTTTGATGAAAGAAAAACAAGTAATATTAGTTAAAGTAATGTATTATACCAGCTATTAATTTGACATGATGAAAGCCTTTCTCTTACTGTTAGGCAGAACAATCTTTTTTGCAGAGTTTCCAAGACCTGTTTGCTGATGTATTTATAATAAGAAAACGATATTATTTCCCTTTGCAAACGAGAGCCATATTGATATAGTTTGACCTTAACTTTTAAGAAAAAAAAACAGCTTCCAAATCATGTATGGTAAAATTAAGTCATTTCAAATGATTAACAGAATTATGTATCAGTTGTAATAATTTGCACATTTACTCATTTACCGCTCATCCATTTGCACTAATTTGTATATTTACTCGTTGGTAATTGTACTTCTCTCACTTATTTACACATTTACTTCATGGTAACTGTACCTCTCTCACTAATTTACACATTACTTATTGGTAACTGTGCCTTTCTCACTAATTTACACATTTACTTCATGGTACCTGTACCTCTCTCACTAATTTACACATTACTCATTGGTAACTGTACCTCTCTCACTAATTTACACATTTACTTCATGGTAACTGTACCTCTCTCACTAATTTACACATTACTCATTGATAACTGTACCTCTCTCACTAATTTACACATTTACTTCATGGTAACTGTACCTCTCTCACCAATTTACACATTACTCATTGGTAACTGTACCTCTCTCACTAATTTACACATTTACTTCGTGGTAACTGTACCTCTCTCACTAATTTACACATTACTCATTGGTAACTGTACCTCTCTCACTAATTTACACATTTACTTCATGGTAGCTGTACCTCTCTCACTAATTTACACATTACTCATTGGTAACTGTACCTCTCTGACTAATTTACACATTACTCATTGGTAACTGTACCTCTCACTAATTTACACATTTACTTCATGGTAACTGTACCTCTCTCACTAATTGGCACATTGCTCATTGATAGCTGTACCTCTCTCACTAATTTACACATTTACTCCTTGGTAACTGTACCTCTCTCACTAAATGGCACATTTACTCCATGGTATCTGTACCTCGCTCACTAATTTGCACATTTTCTCATTGGTAACTGTACCTCTTTCACTAATTGGTACATTTACTCCATGGTAACTGTACCTCTCTCATTAATTGGCACATTTACTCATTGGTAGCTGTACCTCTTTCACTAATTTGCACATGTACTCCTTGGTAACTACCTCCCGCACTAATTTGTATGTTTACTGTTTGGTATCTGTACCTCTTTGACTAATTGGCACATTTACTCCATGGTAACTGTACCTCTCATTAATTGACAAATTTACTCATTGATAGCTGTACCTCATTCACTAATTTGCACATTTATTCCTTGATAACTGTACCTCTTTCTCACTAATTTGCACATTTGGCCCCTGGTAAATGTTCCTCTCTCACTAATTTGCACATTTACTCATTGGAAACTGTACCTCTCTCTCAATAATTTGCACATTTTCCCCCTGGTAACTGTACCCCTTTAACTAAATTGCATGTTTACTCCTATCCATCTCACTCAATTGTAGTTTCATCTGATGAAGATGAGTTTTCACATCTTTCTACATTTTTTTAGCATTCCCATTAGATATACATATATATATATATATATATATATACATTTTGTATATGGTTGATGATATATAACGCTCATATCCTGAATCTAAAACGTTTTGTTCATGTAAACATCAGCATCATCCTCCATGACCATGACATGCCTCAATACAGCCATTATCTTCCTTATAGTGGTCTCTAAAATGTAAAATAAAGCAAACAAATAATTGTTATCCCAGTGGGGCCTTCCAGAAATAACCTGGACATGGACCAGAGCTTACATAATCCTGAAATATGGTCTATTTCATTCCATAAAATATCTTATGTAATATACAATGGTCTGCATGTTGCTAATTTAATAAAATTGTCCTGTAAAAATATTCACAAGATTTATGCACCCATTGGACACCTCACAGATGACTGTTGTAAAATTGTGAAATTCAAGAGGTTTTTGATAATTTTATTTTTTCTTTGTTTTGGACACAGCTGGAAAAACTCAAGCTTTAATTTCATGTTTTCAGAACTGTCATAATTTTCTATGAATGATTGTACATAGAATGGTTTAAATTCAAATCAGCATGTATAATTGAATTTCTCCACAAATTTATAAGCCATAATATTGCATTTGGATAGAAGTCAAATTTATAGTTCTGGGGATGAAATTCAAAATAAAGTACTCTATTGTAAAATTTATTGTCCAATAATTGTCCTAATTTGAATTTTAAATTTGTTTTAGGATAAAATTCATGGAAAATGCCACTGTTTGGAAATAAAACAAAGACCAACTGGGCATATTAGTTAGAAGTTAAATAATGAGAACGACAGAGAGAAATCATCAGAGATTATTGGAGTACATGTAAACACCAGAAATAAATGCAAAAAAAAAAAATGTCTGATGTACTGGTTGACGGATCACTCTTAAATCAAAATTGAAGCATATTTACATAAAACTATATATAATTGAAAACTGTCCTTTTTAGAAGGAATTTGTAAATTGTTTTAAATCATTGAACAACAATTTTGATGCTTAGGAGGATACAGTATGAGTATAAATATTGATATTTTAGAGGGATCTAAAATTCATGAATGTCAATGGGTTTTTTAATTAACTCTATTCAGAATTAACCTTTCTTTGGTTGAAAGACCCACACTATCCAAATCTGATAGTCCACCAATATTGTCATTACATTGATTGGTGGTGAAGCTGACCAGGATACCATGAATAAACTAAAGCATAAAATGTTGGTATGCAATAGTCCCCATCTTATAATGTCATCCCTCTTGTCAAGTGAGATTTCACATGCACTTGTCCACAGATCATTGTAAAATACTACAAATTTTCCTAACTCTAGACAGGCCACCTCTATTATAAGGCCACTTTTTCATTGGAGAAAGTGTGACCTATAAGAAGGGGACCACTGGATCACAATAGGAGTTCGTGCTAGTGCAATATTGTCAATAAACCTAAAAATGATGTTGGTTTTGATGATGATTTATTTTTTATTTTTGGTGTTTAACACCACTTTCAACAATATTTCAGCTATATCATTGCGACCAGTTTTAGTGGTGGAGGAAGCCGGAGTA
Organism: Gigantidas platifrons; assembly: GCA_002080005.1. NCBI lineage: Eukaryota > Metazoa > Mollusca > Bivalvia > Mytilida > Modiolidae > Gigantidas > Gigantidas platifrons. Next base: position 98,757 of record MJUT01046205.1, on the reverse strand, counting down.
CCCGGAGAGAACCACCGACCATGGGCAAGCAACTGGTAAGCTTTATCACTTGCGGTTGCGAGTCGAGTGCACCCTTTTTTGTAATTTACAAAGCTGGGCGCGAACCCACGCCGTATTGGTGATAGGCTTGTATGAGTTGTTAGATCCAGCGACCTAACTCATTGAGCCACCCGGGTTTTGATGTTGACTGTTTATGTGAAATGTCATTGGTGTTGACTGTTTATATGAAATGTCATTGGTGTTGACTGTTTATACGAAATGTCATTGGTGTTGACTGTTTATATGAAATGTCATTGGTGTTGACTGTTTATATGAAATGTCATTGATGTTGACTGTTTATATGAAATGTCATTGGTGTTGACTGTTTATATGAAATGTCATTGGTGTTGACATTTTATATGAAATATCATTGGTGTTGACTGTTTATATGAAATGTCATTGGTGTTGACTATTTATATGAAATGTCATTGGTGTTGACTGTTTATATGAAATGTCATTGGTGTTGACTGTTTTAATGAAATGTCATTGGTGTTGACTTTTTATAGAAAATGTCATTGGTGTTGACTGTTTATATGATGTAATTGGTGTTAACTCTTCATATGAAATGTCATGGGTGTTGACTGTTTTAATGAAATGTCATTGGTGTTGACTGTTTATAGAAAATGTCGTTGGTGTTGACTGTTTATATGATGTAATTGGTGTTGACTGTATATGAAATGTCATTAGTGTTGACTATTTATATGAAATGTCATTGGTGTTGACTGTTTATATGAAATGTCATTGATGTTGACTGTTTTAATGAAATGTCATTGGTGTTGACTGTTTATAGAAACTATCATTGGTGTTAACTGTTTGTATGAAATGTCATTGGTGTTGACTGTTTATATGATGTAGTTGGTGTTGACTGTTTTTATGAAATGTCATTGGTGTTGACTGTTTATATAAAATGTCATTGGTGTTGACTGTTTATGTGATGTAATTGGTGTTGACTGTTTATATGAAATGTCATTGGTGTTGACTGTTTATATGAAATTTCATTGGTGTTGATTGTTTATATGAAATGACATTAGTGTTGACTATTTATATGAAATGTCATTGGTGTTGACTGTTTATATGAAATGTCATTGATGTTGACTGTTTTGATGAAATGTCATTGGTGTTGACTGTTTATAGAAAATGTCATTGGTGTTGACTGTTTATATGATGTAATTGGTGTTAATTGTTTGTATGAAATGTCATTGGTGTTGACTGTTTTAATGAAATGTCATTGGTGTTGACTGTTTATATGATGTAATTGGTGTTAACTCTTCATATGAAATGTCATGGGTGTTGACTGTTTATATTTTGTAATTGGTGTTGACTGTTTATATGAAATGTCATTGGTGTTGACTGTTTATATGAAATGTCATTGGTGTTGACTGTTTATATGAAATGCCATTGGTGTTGACTGTTTATATGAAATGCCATTGGTGTTGACTGTTTATAAATATGAAATGTCATTGGTATTGCCTGCTTATATGCAATGCCATTGGTGTTTGAATATTAGGTCATTTAAGGTATTGTTAGATACAGGCTGTTGAAAGTGTTTGGTTAAATTACAATAGTGGTTTTATTATTTTTAATTTCTTTTTTCTGAAAATTCAGATACAAACTCTTGTACAAACAGTGAACGACAAAATGTACACTGACTCTTAGCAAGCTTATATATGTGTAACCATATCTGCAAAGTTTTGAAAAGATGCATGTTGAATATAATTACATAAGGAGAGTATTAAAACTATATGTAGTCTACAGGACAGTCCTGTTATAAGAGTACAAATGAAAATTCTAGTTTGTTGTGCCTCTTGTTTTACATGACTTCAACTTTAATTAAAAACATCTACCCGAAATATTTATAACTACCATTTATACCTGTAAACACAGTGAACATTAATTACATTGAAATAATCTACCAGTTTATCTACAATTCTGTGTTGAATATTGATTTTTTTATACTTAAAAAGAATGGTAAAAATATTTCCTTTTAAACTTTGCAGGTAGCCAATCCTGTATTCTCCAAGATATCGTGCTGATTTTCAAAATTAATTATTCTTCAATTCCATAAAAGCGAACATGGTTGCAAGGATTTGATTGAAGAATGTGTATTTAACTATGAATTAATAACGAAATCAATATTAAAATCCTGTAATTACAGGTTCAGGTATTTTAAAGGTGATAATTGCACTGTTTGTTAGTGCTGGCAGAATATATTGTCAATGAAAACAGAGTTTTTTTTCAAATTACAAAGCAAATATCTTTTCAAGGACTATGAATTACACAGATTTTATACCTTTTGTGATAAGAAAAGAAAATATGAGATTTTCTCAGTATGGCTTTAAAGAATTGAGTTAAATATTTATTAGCATTGAACAGCTAATTTAAATACCTTGAATAGAACTTGAAAAACCGAGAGCTTGTAGTTGTTTTATGAAAAACAACCTTTTGTTAGAAAACAATTAATTGATAATAAAAAATACAAGAAGAAAAACTTGTTACCATTGTTATAGCTATTTGATTTATTTCTTGTTAATCATTCATGATTGGTCATCCATAGTTAATGATTTGGTCAAGAATGCAACTAGTTGATGTAAAATAAAATCTAACGTTGAGGAACTGTGCTGTTATTGCTGTTCTACATTTCACAGGTTTAGTCCACCACTTGTTACTTGACCAATAAAAATATAGGGGTCGTCGTGATTGTGACCGTGACCGCATGGTAGTTGGATTTACAACTACCTATATGCAATCAGTGCCTATTAATATTAATGTTGTGAGTTCGAATTCTGCTTAAACAAGGTGTACTCGATACAACATTAAGTGATAAAGTTTGTAAGTGACATGCGGCAGGTCGGTGGTTTTCTCCAGGTACTCCTGTTTCCTCCACCAATAAAATTGACAGGTACGATATAACTGAAATATTGTTGAAAGTGGCATTAAACACTATTAACCAAACCAAACCATTTCACATGTTTAAGTAACCACATGTCACTTGACCAATAAAAGTTTTAATTCCTACCTAGTGTGAGCGATAGAGGTTCTTGGGAGCCTAAGGTTTGTCAATACCTTCGTCTCAAGACTGTAGATATCAAGAATCCACTTGTAAACTGACCTTGTCCTCATTTTTATGGTTCATTGACTTTTGAATTTGTGTTGTGTTGTCATGGTTAAAGTTGTTTTCTAAATAACCATATACATGTATAGTGGTCAACCATATTTCGATTGCACATACAACATAGAATGAACATGTCAGCCAGTCATACATCATCTGACCTTGACCTCATTTACACAAGTTCCCACGTTTTGTTCTTCATCTTCCATGAAGTGACAGTAAAGACATTGTTATGGGGTGTATTTCATCATTTTTTGTTATTAATACTGGAGTCAACTCTGCTTAGTTTTTACTGTTTGTGTACCTTGCTCAATGTAATGAAGTGTTATAGTTGTTTTAAATAGATATTAAAAAAAAACAAATAAATAAAATATTTAAGGTTTGTTTGACCAGGTTTTTTAGCAATTCAGTTGGATTGGTAACTGAAAATGTACCATCCACAGAAAACATTCAATCCACAGTGGAATATTTTATCTTTATTATGTTAGATTAACTGTTTGAAAAGTATTGCAATTCTTATGTTAACTTTCTATGATTAACCTAATTATATTTATGGAATATTTTATTTTTATTGTACTATAAATAAACAGAGAAACCTGTCTAAAAATAAATCTGCTTTATTAAGCAAGCATAAAATCATATTCAAACTTATGTTTAAAATCTTGACCAGTCTAATATGAATCTTTTTCTAATTTAAAACAAAGAAAATCAGGTTTAATGTGAAGAGACTGTTTGGTGATTCTGTTACATCTTGAAGTCCTCACAATGTATTGTGGTCAGTCTAGTAATCATTATGGCTGCAATACGACTGTTATAACGAGGCTTCCCACTGGGGGACGTGAAGTTCGCCCTGCATGTCTCAAGTAGCATTAGTTGTTACTTCTTTACTATACAATTGTTAAAAATGATTTACATGTTTTAAAAGAATTAAATCCAGAGCCGTGGTCAGCTGGACTCGATGTGTGGTCTTTTTTATCAGAAATATGAACCATTAAATTCACAATTATCATTGAAAAATGTAAATTGAATATGATTTAAATATATTTTAGATAAAGATTTATTTTAGTCTAGGTCACCTTAGATTTGAATCTGGTTTTGCTAGGAGTCAATATGTTCAAATTCTTTGTGAATTTTTGTATTGTTGTCATGGTGATTCTGGTATTGAAGGAAAACCAGTTATTAAATATTAAAATTTTAGCTTTTAAATCTGGATTGCATGTTGTTTTTTTTTTATTTTTCAAAGAAATAATATTTTGCATTTTAATGCTAAATCTAAAGACTAACATTTTATACTTTTGAAAAAGTCTTTAGAACTGAGGTCAGCTGATTGTTTAACATTTGTTTTTTATACAGAAATACATGTATAAAATGTATATGTACCATCCTTAGGTGGAAATCTCTTTCGAAAAAGAAAAATAGAGTGAATGCAAAATGGGGGTGCTGAACAAAGACATGGATCAAAGTTTCATTTGGCAAATTACATAGATTGGAAACCATTCACATATGTAAATAGTCCCTATGTTTGAAAACCATTAGTATATGTAAATAGTCCAAAGGTTTGAAACCAAAAACATATGTAAGTAATCCCTCAGTTTAGAATCCTGTCTATTCTAAATAAAAAAAAGGTGTTAATTGTAGACAGGAGTGGGGTTTTGGTTAAAAATTGTTTTGTTACAGAAAATGTATAACAGTATTAGTCATCCTGTGGCTGGGTATCTTATAAACAAAGGGAGACAATTCTGATTATATAAAATTGTTTGATTTTTGACAAACTAAAAATGACCACATCAAAGAACTGTTTTTTTCTGGGTATATATGAAGTTTGTCATATTTTTGATTTATCTTTAGAGCCATTAGTAAAAATTATTTTGTGAAGACTCATATAAAATATTTTATCAGGGTATGACTTATATAAGTATACTTGCCTGTCTTCTGGTTGAGACCATCATTACTTACAAAGGTCAACTCTTAGGCATAATCTTACCAAGTACTCTTCAAATCACAGAAGCATAATTTCAATTCTACTTCTGGTTACATGAGTTTTTCTTGATTAGCCCATGTTTACAACTGAACCTCACAAAATTTCAACTAGTTTAACTAGACTAACTTGAGTTTACAATTAAAACCATGTAGGGTTACTTCATGAGTAACTATTTGATTAACACTATGAGGCCCTAACTTGAAAAATAGTCAGAATCAATGGGATTCAGTTATAATTGAGTTTTTTAAATAAACTTTAATAACCATCAATTTAATCAGGAAAGTGGATTTTAAAAATAGACCAGAGAGCTAAGGCAGTAGAAATGGGGAAAGAATGTTGGAATGAAAATGTCAAAACATTTTTAGAATTTCGGAGTCAGATTGGTAAAGCGGAGATTGTCTACTGTTGTCCCATTTTTCTTTCCATCGACATGCAAAGCAATGAATCTTTTAGAAATTGCCTTTGGAGGCATGATGAGAAACACTCCATTCTTGGCTTCATTACCAAGTGTAGGGATAGTGAAATTATTTTCCCATTTTGAAAAAAAAGCTATGTCCAGTGATCAGACAAAATCTAATAATGGTGAAAAATTGTTGTATGGCACTGAGATATTGAATCAACAGTTTGGACAAGTAGATAAACACGAATCTGATTAAGGTCAGACTGATTTAATTAATTTTAATTGACCACATACATAGATTAGATTGGGGGCATACTCCCAGTGGAATGTATCAGGCTTTGGCACAAATTCACCAATATATTACTAAGATATCAAAACTTTCATGTCCAGTTTGAGGGGTTCTAGTTGGGAGAAAATGTGGCACTTTTACATGCAATATACTATAAAGAATTTAAAATTGTAATTTGGTTCTTTTTTTTTAAGGACAATACTGCTTTTACATGTGTTGTGTTGTACATATGAGAGTAAAATACATGTTTCTATATTTGAGGGCTACAAGGGAAGGGACTTTTACCAATGACAATGTTTATTTCATCATTGCAAGGACAACACCACCATGATACAATAATCAATTATTGTTGAAAATGTAACTGAGTTATGACCTTTCAGCAGAGGAGGGAGGATAAGGTGACCTTTTCCATTTCAGCCACACATGTATATTGTACATTTTGTATATAATAGGAAAAGGGGGATTATGGGGAGGAGGTGGGTGTAAAAATGTCTTACATTTTGGAAAAACAAAGAGATAAATTTAATGTTCTCTTCAAATTACATATGTATTGAATCCCTCAAACTTTTGTAACATCTTGTCATCTTACATCTGCTATCTGTATTCATTAGAAATAACTCTACATTGGCTCCTCATTGGGACCCCCCCATCTTCTGTCACAATAGTACTTAATAAATATGTGGCTTTCTTATTATCACTGGAATCTTAACAGAATTTTGACAATAATGAAAAAATAATAATGTCAATGTTCAAATAATTTGTTTTTGCATATTTTATAAACACACGCTCTTCCCCATTGTGTACCTCTGAAAGATTCTCTGGACATGTTGTATCAAAACTTTCATCAATGCAAGCTGGAATTCAGTGTTTATGTAAATAAATCTGCCTCTTCATTGTTAACTACACTTAATTAGTTAAGAAAATTTGTTAATTGCACTACTTATATCATTGTATATCAATCAGACTTGTGCCAGACTAATTTGTTTGGACACATGGGATGGTCAGAAAATATTCATGCTGCTGGTCAAATTTATTTTTAACTGACCTTGAGCAACATTTTTTTTCTTTTAACTTTACATTAAACCTATGTGATAGGGGGATGGCGATTTATTTGTATGAGTTATGATACATAAATAAATGTTGTTTTGTGGGGGCGGCTTGCCTTTCAGATGGACAATCTCTATATACCTATATCTGATTAATACCTGCTATTCAGCCTTATCTTTTGTTTCTTTTTGATTGTTTAAGATTTTTGGAATTTTAAATCAGCTACAGTGAAACCATGTTATTTTGAAAATTTAAACTTTGAATAAACACAGGTTTTAAGTTAAAAAAACTGATGGAGTCAGGACCATAGCATAACTGAGGGATCATATTACATCCGAGAGACCACAGCATAGCCGAAGGACCATAGCACAGCAGAGGGACCATAGCACACCTGAAAGACCATAGTTCACCTGAGTGACAATAGCACATTCGAAGGACCATAGCACATCTGAGGAACCATAGCATAACCAAGAGACCATAACACATACGAGGAAGGACCATAGCATAACCAAGAGACCATAACACATATGAGGAAGGACCATAGCATAACCGAGGATCATAGCACAAGCAAGAGATCATTGTTAGTGACTTAATAGGCTGGAATAAACAAATGATTTATCCAAGTGAGGGCAAATTACTGCAGTATAGGACTTTATATCTTAGTTGTGTGCAATGTTGAAAAAACTGAGTTACTGAAATAAAGGTGACATACAATTGAGTCAGAGTAGATGTCTTATTAGGCCAGAATAAATTACTTGGGCCAAATAAATGGCTTTTCTTAATTTGAATAAATAAATTACAGTCTGAGGTCAGAGTTGAGTAAAAACAAATGACTTAATCTGAGGCTGATATTAGTCAGAAAAGTGGACTTATCTGAATCAGAGTAGATGTCTGATTTAAAACTATTGTCTTGTATCTCTGAATTGTATCTCACGGGTGTGACAACTGTTTAGATGAAACCATTATCCCAGTTCACTAGGTCTATGTCTACCTGACCAGCTGTCTTCTAAACGTGCTGTCACAGCTGCTGGAATATTTGTGATTTTGCAGTTGTCAACTTGAGACATTTATTTACCGTCCTTACACTTTTTTTATTTCATAATCAGGCTCTTGTCAATTGAAATTCATGTTTTAAGACACCGGAAATGTTCCTCTGAAGGTTCTGAAGAAGAGCTGTAACTTATTATCTACAAATAAAAATTTGAGATGGCCACATTGGTCGAGGCAGTTTAGACTTCTTCTCCAGGACAACTCCATGACAAGTCACCAAAATGGTCAGAAATAATCCCTAGAGATGGTGTTACTTTTAGAGCAATTTTGAATCCAAGATGGCTGCCCTGACCTCTGATTGGCTGTAACATTTTCAACTTGTTCTCCAGAACGACTAGTCACCAGACTTGCAAGAAATGTTCTGTTAGAGGTTCTTAAAAAGTATTGTTACATTTTGGAGATATTTTAAATTCAAGATGGTTACCCTGGCTTTTGATTGGCTGCCAATCAATAATTTCCTTTCCTGAACTATTGTATGCCAAATCACCAGTATTGCCGGAAATGTTTTTCTATGGATCCTTAAGAATTTTTCCTTTTTGGGGCAATTCTAAATCCAAGATGGCTGTCATGGACTCTGATTTGCCTTTCAGAACAACTTTGAATCCAAATTGGCTGACCTATATCCTATAATTTAGAATATAAACCCAAAGTACAGGAATATAATAGAGGTCATAATTTTGTAAAATAAGAATTCCCCTATTTGCTTCATTTCTCAGGTGAGCCCATAGGCTATTGCTTCATCATATTGCAAAAAAAGGAGAAGAACAATAAAAATTAAGTAAACAATTTTATGATTGACAGTTTAATCTCAGGTATTTTCTTTTCTCAAAAACATCTTTATATCAAGCTTTTTAATTTTCATGTTAAAGATTTGTGATTTTTGTGTTAAAAATACAAAATGAATCAATATTTCTGTTCAATAACACAGGTATAAAAGACGTGACCTGTAATAATACCCTGCAAAGTCACTTAAGGCTATTTTATGTGATTATATTTTAAAATCAATGTGATTTTGAAATTGATTGGATGGTTTTAATACTTTTAAGGAATTGGAAGTTATGTTTTTATTTTTAAAGCTTAATGAGATTTGAAAGCTCATTATAGGGTGATATGAAGGTGAATATCTTGGGACATTGAGCCATCTGTCTGAATTTCAAATTTTAATAAATGCAAAAAAAAAGCATTGGTAACTTGGTAACCACCATGTATAAGTAATTAAGGAGGTTAGTACATTATACGGATGGTTGGAAGGAATGCAGTAGACAATTGCTGTATGACAATATAATTTGATTCCAGCAATGTAATGATTTGAATTACTTCTGGTTTCTAATGAAGACCATTTATTTCTTAAGATGTTATGATTAATTAATAGTAATTTAAAAGATGTAAATTGTAGTCGGTTAGCTACAAATATTTGCTGATAGTAATGTTCATGTTTTAGTTGTTCTAAAGTTCATGAATATGTGCAGGCATTTTTTTTTTGGGGGGGGGGTCTTTTTTAGCTCACCTGACCCGATGGGTCATGTGAGCTATTGCCATCACTTGGCATCCGTCCGTAAACATTTCAATCTTCTTCTAGAGAACCACTGAAGCAAATGGGATCAAACGTGGCAGGAATGTTCATTTGCATGGTCTAACCAAGTGTTGTTACTTTCGTTGCGATCGGTTATCCAACATGACTGCCAGGGGTCATAAAAGCGTCTGATTGGCTGAAATTTTTAATGATCTTCTTCTCCGATACTACATGGAGAATGGAATTGAAAATTGTCATGAATGATCATTGCAAGCTGCTAACCAAGTGTTGTTACATTTTTGGCTGATCGAAAATCCAAGATGGCTGCCAACGGCAAGTCATAGTTTAATGTATGACCCTATGGGAAATATGATAAAAAAAAATTCTCAAGAACTACTGAAGGGATTATTGGAACCATACTTGACAGAAATGTTCCTTACAAGGTCCTAATCAAATGTTGTTACTTTTTGTTCTGATCGGCCATCCAACATGGCTGCCACAATGAACCCAGGTGAGCGATTACAGGCTCTTGGGAGTCTCTAGTTTAAGCATATTGTTTATTGAAAAGTAACAAAATGTGCTGATACAGGGGTATATGCATGTTTTCTACAAACATTGGTGTGACTTCCATATGCAATGAAATAAGGTCATCATATCCTAACTGTGACCTAATTTTGACCTAAGATAGTTTCGAGCAGTTCTTTTCCAAAAGCAGTTCTGTGACATACTTTTATCAGTTACACATATTACCTTTTGGTAAGAAAATGATTTGATTAGCTTGGATGAATGATATACACAATAAATCTTCTATGACATGTTAAAGCTATTGAATATTACTGAGTAAGCTTATTACAATGAAACCTGTATAGACCAAACTTTTAATAAAGTTCTAATGTTGGAAATCTTTGTTGATTTAACCTGTATAAACAAAACACCTGTCTATTCTGAACACAGCAGCTTGGTTTACACACTGAGTGAAGTCAACATTTGGTTTTTTGAAAATTAAAATGTCATACTTATCTAATATACTTGAAATTATTTTACAAGATGGGTAAAATGCAGTCATTTTCAAATTATGCTCCTTAATTATGCAAAAAATAATGTTTTTATTGGTTTCCACTTTCCAACCAGTCTCTCAAGTTCTGTATATTAGATGAAATAAAATTAGCTTTAGATTATAAAATACAGGTCTAGATGTCGTGGTTTTTTTTTATGTTCAATGATTTGAAGTGAGAGGTAGTTGTTCTTTTGTTGATATTGATAGAATTGTTGACCAGCACTGTTTAAACTTTTGTTGATATTGATAGAATTGTTGACCATCACTGTTTCAACTTTTGCTGATATTGATAGAATTGTTGACCTTCATTGTTTCAACTTTTTTTTCATCATTTTCTTGCAGGTTATTGTGCTTTATGGTTAAACCAGTTGAAGTTCTTGAGGCATGCTTACAGATCCTAACAGTTAAAGCCCAACAACGTACAGGTATGTTATAGGGTTAGGGGTTAGGGTTTGGTGTTCACACTACTTTCAACAATATTTCAGTTATATCGTGGCGGTCAGTTTTATTGATGGAAGAAACCAGAGTATCCGGAAAATGTTTCTCTGCTGATGTTTAATAAGTATTTACTCTTATTAATGTAGTTTTATTATTTCCAATAGTAGAATAATTACAAGTGCTAAAACAGGGTCAGTAAATGTTCATCGCTGACTGATACCACAGTGGTCCCCTTAAACACAGTGGTCCCCTTAAAAGAGGGATAGCTTGTAATTACCGGACAATTAGTAGTATTTTAAATGTACAGTGGAACTTGTGTAATCCGACACCTGAGTTTTCCGACATCCTGTGACATCCGACAAACATTGATGGTCTCAAAATATTTCTGTTTACTAATATAAAACCTGAGTATTCCGACATCCTGTACAATCCGACACATTTCCCCGGTCCCTTGGTGTGTCGGATTAGACAGGTTCTGACATCCTGTACAATCCGACACATTTCCCCGGTCCCTTGGTGTGTCGGATTAGACAGGTTCTGACATCCTGTACAATCTGACACATTTCCCCGGTCCCTTGGTGTGTCAGATTAGACAGGTTCTGACATCCTGTACAATCTGACACATTTCCCCGGTCCCTTGGTGTGTCAGATTAGACAGGTTCTGACATCCTATACAATCTGACACATTTCCCCGGTCCCTTGGTGTGTCAGATTAGACAGGTTCTGACATCCTGTACAATCTGACACATTTCCCCGGTCCCTTGGTGTGTCAGATTAGACAGGTTCTGACATCCTGTACAATCTGACACATTTCCCCGGTCCCTTGGTGTGTCAGATTAGACAGGTTCCATTGTACTACATTTTGTATTTCAGTGCATCTGAAATCTGGACTGATGAGAGGGGTGGCATTTCAAATGAGGGGGGGGGGGGCATATAAGAGAGTGACTACTGTGCTGGTTAGCTAAGAATAGATTGGCCCTTTAAATGTAGTCAAAAATCTTCTGTATATTGAACCAATGTGCCAAAAATTACAGTATTTGATTTGAGTTTTTTTTGCTTTTTTTTGGAGACATTTTTTGTTACTTTTGATGTGTGTAATGGAATCTTGATGAAGGCTTGATTTTTTTTATACTTATACATGTAGTTGATAGAAAGCCTTTTGATTTAGTACATTCTCATTTATAACAGTGTTTTAAGAAAACGACATGTACTTAAATATATATATATGTAAATCTGGAAGAAATTTTGACCACTTAACAAATTAAACAATTGTAGTTTTTATTACCATTTTATATAGCTATAAGAATGAAGTAATGTCTGATGTGTACAGGGTTTTGATTATAAAGTCATTAGTTTCTGTAAAAAAATGTCATTTTTCGGTGCAGTGTCCTTGTCATTTTTCATCATCACTTAGAATAAATTCTGTTGTATTATGTCTTTGAAGTGTAACATTGAGAGGTTGAAATAGAGTTTATGTACCTTTTCCTTTGTTTGTTTTACTACTGATATCACTCAAGAACTTCTTCATCTTAGCCTGCAAGATGATTTATGAACTTATTACTTATCATAAGTAGTCATATTGCTTTTTATTTTATAATTGGGAAAAATTTATAAAAA
>MJUT01046205.1:55969-82192 GCA_002080005.1 Gigantidas platifrons | reverse complement strand
AACCATTATCATTTTACTTAAGAGGTATTTTAGGCTCTGGTCCAGGTCACCTCAAGGTGTACTTATCAGTCCATACCCTATAATAACCATTATCATTTTACTTAAGAGGTATTTTAGGCTCTGGTCCAGTTCTGTCAGTCATAAAACTTTCGAGTACAGGTTTTGAATCCCGTACTTGAAAACAGCAAATCAGAACACCACATCTGATAAATACAATGTCCTTTGATGATTTTGCAATATAACTATGGAAATCCAACTCGAAAGATTTATGACTGTGGGTCCAGGTAACCTCAAGGTATGCTCCATTTGTACTGTAGATGAGTATAGGTTTCCCAGATGCTTACCAAAGCTTTGTGGTTTTTATACCCCCCGCAAGCAAAGTTTGGGGGGTATATAGGTTTCACCCTGTCTGTCTGTCTGTCCGTCTGTCTGTCTGTCTGCATAGAGGGTACATGGTTTGTCTGCGCAACTCCTAAAGTTTTTACGCTAGGAAGTTTTTATTTTGCAGATCATTTTTCCCCCAGGATCTTAAGACTTCCTTCACCACTAAAACATAAGTGAAGAAATTAATGTCAAAAGCTAAATTCAATAATTTTATGGTGCTATATATTGCTCTATTAACTATGATTTGCAAAATAGACTAAACTTTTTAATCCATCTTCCTTCCATGCAGAAAAAAATATATATATTGGATCATGACACCTTGTCTCCAAATAATCCTTTACATCTATTATCTGTTTATCAAGTACACTTGATTACTTCTTGGTAATTTCTTTTCTTTGAAAATAGATTGTTATTTGTTTGAAAGCAGTTAATTCTAAAGTGGTAATTTAGTGTCGATGTAAATCGTTACTATTCAATACTTTCTAACAGCACGGTTAACTGTAGGTATAGTAAAAATACAAAACAAAAAAAGATTTGTGAGTGATCTCCCTTGAATAAATACCTATTGTTTTACCAGTACTGCGACATTTTGATGAACATCCAAGTTGAAATGACTCAAAACAATAAACATCCTATGAAATTTACATGATGCATGCAAAACAATAACTATATATGTACTGTAATTTACACTGATGGACAGATGAAAAGGGGTTCCTATAGAAACCAACAAGTAAAATTATTAAGCTCAGTAGAAAAAGTGCAGGCGGGTGTTTAGGTTTGGCACCCTGCCTATCTTTTTTTTGAGAAATTAGAGATAAAATTACTAAAGATCTTAAGAAGTATTTGCGACATCTTGCATTTGCATATTTCTTTTGTTGGGAATAGGTGTGTAGTTTACAATAGTAGCTAACAATTTGACACAATGGATAGTGTACATAATGAAACATGGCAGCTTTCTTCAGATTGGCATCTGTTTTTATTTTCATTTTACAAAAAACTTGCTGTTATTATAAAGACTTTATGATTACCTATTTATATTTTTGTGTCTCATCACTTGTAATAAAAAGATGAGCAGATATATAATAGGGGGAATACTAATGAAGAAATGTGTAATGTGTTTTTTTCAAGAAAAAGTGAAATCATATTTTTGGAAGAACTGAGAGTAATTATTTTACATTTATCTAGAAAAATAATATATAACAATAACATTTAAATATATAAACAATTTTTTTTTATTATTTTATGGATATAAACAATATGAGAGAAAATCCTAATTTTGCAGTTGGTAGCTTAGGAACAAATAAAAATAAAGGGACATTATTTTGATTGATGTTCTTCATCCGACAGTTGTAATAATGTTTTCAAGAAAGAATATAACTTGAACACCATGAGTAATCTAGCATGCAGCCTGAGCAGTGCAGTTGATTTAAGTTTTGCTATAACATGCAACTGCATCAATGATGGCAGCATACTCACGTTAAGTTTGATAGATCATGGGTCCAAGCCTAGGTCGGATCAAATCAAAGATTTTGAAATTAGTATTTGATGCTTCTCCGCTAAACATGTAGCATGAAGGAGTAAGAGCAAAGGACGGGTTGGCTCAAAATTAGAATAATGTATCCAAGTGGCGTTACATGTCGAAGTTATGCTATAAAAATCCGACTAAGCATATTGGTCCTAGTTCTAAGCGGACACCGCCACATCATCTCATCGAATGTAATTTGTTCTCGCCATGATATAGCTGAAAAATTTCCCATTTAGCGTTAAATAACAATCACTCACTCAGCATAATATGCAGTTGAGATGTTTACTTCTGGTCAATTAAAAACAAAATTCATGGTTGAATCACTGTTATTTTAATGTTCTATGATCCATTCATTCAGATGAAGCTAATTACTATTGCCCAGCATTTTAGGCCAACTTTAGATATTGTTGAGGGCTGTCATGATCATGATCGTATGGTAGTTAGATTTATAACTTGTATTGAACCTAATGGGAAAATGTTAAAATATTTTCTGAAACTACATTTGGATGATAAATACAACTTACTGGTACCTCCATATGAGTGGTACAGTCTTAGGTGACTCTCATGTTCCTGAATATAACAGTCAGAAAAATATCATGTTAAGATATAAAAAAAAAAAAGATAAAAAAACAATGTATTTAGTGTGTATATTTTGCTCATGATTGTGCTTTATAACCAGAGTATTGCTGCATTTCATTGATAAGTTACTGTCATTACTTGCCATTTGATGAAGTTATGTTAACCATGCTGTATGGTGATGAAATACTTCCTGCTAGAATTTAAAGAATACTCCATATATCAATTATATGGGGTGTTTGAACTCATCTGTCTCAAAATATGAGTGTTTTCTGTAACAAATTGCATACTTTTGACAATTAATGGAAGGGATATCACTCAGAGAGCTGAAATTCTTCTTATTTTTTATTGTGTGTTTGAAGCTATGTTGGATCAGAATGGGAATGTCGAATCAGCTGATATTGTGTTGCAATTGACATTTAATTTAGAGGTCATGCCAACCTGGTGACCCTAAAACACTTGTTTTATTCTGGAAGACCTCAAGTGATATTGAATATTGATAGATAAAGGTTGCATTTGTTTCTGCCCTAAACGACGTGAACAACTACGTGCATAGTCGTTTAATCCATTTGTTTCTGCCGTTTTAGTGTCAACGATGTACTCGCAAAATAGTCGCGTAGTCATTGAATGTTTGTGATTGAGACTTGTAAACGACGCATTTGTTTCTACATCCGTCGTTTAATAACTACAGACACATGTATTTTTCACGCGAAAAATCTTGAAACCTTGCAGAAGATGAACAACCGTTTCTGAAATGTTCTATCCTTCTATAATAAAAAAATAAAATCTTTACATTATTTTCTTTTGTAGATATTCGTAATGATGCAACTGACGATGATGATGCAGTTAAGTATATTGCAAACGTGCATAATAAGCTCATTATCTCCGTCATCATTGTCGTCCGATTCTTCTGATGATGAAGACGAACTGTCATCAAAAATTGACAAAAACAACACAGCGTTTTGGTCATTCATTTTCCAGGGCTGTGTAAGGTGTTTGTTTACCTCGGAGGTGTAGAGCTATTTGTATCTCTTATCTTCAGGTCTGTGAAGGTCATTAAACGACACATTTGTTTCTGGTAGTGTAACATTTGTTTACTAAACGCTGCTCATCATTGACAAAATTACCGGCAGAAACAAATGCACTCAAAGAGTTGTCGTCTAATTTTGAAACAATGCAATTTAAAAAAAAAAAAATTTTAATCTTACATGCTACAGCTGTGGTTTAATTTGTTAATTTCTGGTTCTATATTTCACTATAGTAAGTATGGTGGCACACTGGAGACATTATTTCCCCTAGTTATTTATTTACTATTTGATTATGTGATTGAGGGGAGATAACTGCATGGGGAATACAGTAATAATACTAATTTTCTAAAGTTATTAAATTGAAATATTAAAAAAAAAATCAATAGATGTAGGATTGAAAAAAGTTAGTAATTTAAAGTTATTGAAAATGAAATGAATGTTCAGAAATATATAGTCAGTAATCAAATTAAAACCTCCCTCATCCCTTTCTATGAAATTAAATCTCTAATATTTGAAATTTTATGCCGAAAGGATGAAATAGAAAATAACCACATAAAAAAATCGATTCAAATTATGGTTAGATGATATTTTTGTTGCTAAATGTTGATTTTATAATAGTTCATATATGCTATTATCAAAATGATATAAAACTATCATTAAAAGACAAAACTTTAAAATTAGGTTGTGTGCTCTCGGTTCATCATTTTACCATAGAAATATCAAATTTAGTTAATGAAATAATAAACTAAGTACTGTGCATGTGAAATTTTCATTAAACTTTATATTTTGTTTGGAAATTAAATTACTATGGAACACTAAAAGAACAGTCAGGATGGTGCATTAAACATAGAAGGTTTTGAAGTGGGCCTGTTTTATTGATGTCAAACTCCATATGAGTGTAGCATTTGATATCCTATAGAAAATTTAGGGAATAAAACCAATATTTTGATAGCCATCATAAACCTATTATTAAGTTATTTTATTTCTACAGCAGTGACATCAAGAAAAGTTTAATTTCATTTAAAGCTTTGATGAAAACATTGTTGTATAATTGGAAGCTTTTTTAAGAGGAAATTTAAAACGGAGTCTAAATGTATCCAATCAGTCTTCTTTAGTAATTCTGAGAAATTTCGATCATTTCAAATTATTTTCAATTGATTTGATTTGACTATGCTTTGCACTGGAGAACTATAATTTTTTAACTTGTTTGTCTCGACTTAATTGTGTTTTTGTATTGGAAAGGAAATTGCTTCAGAAAAAAAACTTTCATAAATCTGGCTATTTAAGAGGCGTAATTTAAAGTGCAGACACTTTCGCTAATGTAGAAAATGCCATGTGCTTAGAAGATTTAAATGTCGTTATCGAACAATGAAACAACTATAATCTTTCTTTTTTGTTTCCGATTTTCATTTTATCTGAAGTTGAAGTGGTGTGGTTTCCTAAAATAGTCAAATGTTGTTTTTTTATGTTTAACTGATGCCTTATATAGTAAACAATAAACACCTGGTAACAGAATTAACACCTACAACCAGCCTCCTCAAGTAATAATAGTTGAAGCCTATGTTAAAAAATGAGTTGCTGTATTTTACTTTGTGGTCATGAGCTTACATAAATTAGATTTTTAGTTGAAGAACAGCAATCAAAAGATTTGTTCCAATACTTGATATATAATTCAGGATAAGTGTTTTTCTCATATTTTCTGTGTCTTTTGTGTGATTTGATTAACAGACATGGGGTCATATGCAAGGTAATTTGAACCATTACAATCTTTGATTTTTTTTTCAACACTATACAAGAAGCCTTTCATATACCCTCTAACTGCTCAGTGACAAAAATCATTCCTGATAGTCAGAACTATCTATTCTTCAGAATACATTTCTCCCAAAAACTTTTAAGAAAACAATAACTGATGACCCACTTTTGTTTATTTCATCCTTCATTGCTGAATTGTTGTATTTCGGAGGTGCTCGAGGGTATAACTGATCTTAGCTTTTATCAAAACAGTGCTTTCAAAGTTTTTAAGTGAAGTTTTATTTCAATAAGATTAGACATTGTTTATGTATATATTAGGAGTGTAACGATACAGAAGATGGCCACCATGACTCGGCTTAGTTTAACATTGGACCCTATGGGAATTTCACATTTTCATCTTTTTTTTTCTGAAACCACAAAACAGATTTGAACCAAACTTGGCAGAAATGTTCATTGGATGGTCATATACAAGACTTTTGTTTTTGGGACTGATTGGAAATCCAACATGGCTGCCAGGGCCCATACTGTGTTCTGATTGGTCGAAATTTTAAAAATCTTCTTGTTAGAAACCACTAAGCCAATTGAATTGTGACTTTGCAGGAATTGGGTGGTCCTGTACTAAACTTGTGAATCGTTTGCTGATCGGAAATTCAAGATGGCCACCATGACTCGACTTAGTTTTAACATAGGACCCTATGGAAAAAATGTTTAAAAGTCTTCTCCTCTGAAACCAGTAAGTCAATTTAAAGCAAACATGGCATGAATGGTCCTTAGGTGGTCAACTTTCAAAATTATGTCCTGTGACCCCGACCTCCATCCAAGATGGCCGCCATCAGCGGACGTAGTTCTAACATAGGACCCTATGGGAAAAATGTTTAATTTTTTTTCCCTCTGAAACCAGTGAGCCAATTTAAAGCAAACATGGCATGGATGCTCCTTCAGTGGTCAATTTTCAAAATTGTGTCCGGTGACCCTGACCTCCATCCAAGATGGCCACCTTCGGCAGACATAGTTTTAACATAGGACCCTATGGGTAAAAATGTTTTAAAATCTTCTCCTCTGAAACCAGTCAGCCAATATAGCAAACATGTCATCGATGGTCCTTAGGTGGTCAACTTCCAAAATTGTGTTCAGTGACCCCGATCTCGGTTCAAAATGGCCACCGTCAGCGGACATAGTTCTAACATAACCTATGGGATAATTGTTTAAAAGTCTTCTCCTCTGAAACCAGTCAGCCATGCAGACATTCTTAAAAGGACTTATTTATGTGAGGTGAGCGATACAGGCTCTACTGAGCCTCTAGTTTTTCTTAAGGATTTGCCATATACGTCCGTGAAAATTAAAACTAATATTTGAAAGAAAAAAAACCACAATATTTATGTAGCTAAACAAATTTTGATTAAGGAATAAAAAAGTTCTTTTCTTTCATTGATTTTAACAGTTTTTGGTACCAAAGAAGCACCCAGTCGTATCGTGTCATCAATATCGTAAGGGGCATCCATTGTACCATGTACCGTCTGGTCAATAAAATACCGCGATGTATCGTCATTCGGTATATCGTTACACTCCTAGTTAGCTCACCTGACCCAAAGGGTCATGTGAGCTATTGCTACCACTGGGCGTCCATCATCCGTCTGTCGTTAGCTTTTTGCATTTTAATCAACTCCTCTAAAACCACTGGGCCAATTTGAACCAAACTTTGGTGGAATGGTCCTTGGGTGGTCCCCTTTCAGAATTGTGTCCGACAGTCCCCCCCGCCAACCAAGATGGCTGCCATTACTAAAAATAGAAAATTCAGCTAAAAATCACTTAAAAATTATCTCCTCTGAAACTGCGGGGCCAATTAGGCCCAAACTATGGTGGAATGGTCTTTAGATGGTCCTCTTTGAGAATTGTGTCCGACGACCCAGGCCGCCAACCAAGATAGCCGCCGTTACTAAAAATAGAAAATTTGGCCAAAAAATCACTTGAAAATTATCTCCTCTGAAACTACTGGGCCAGTTGGACCCAAACTATGGTGGAATGGTCTTTAGGTGGTTATCTTTCAGAATTGTGTCCGACGACCCTGGTCGCCAACCAAAATGGCCACTGTTACTAAAAATAGGAAATTCAGCAAAAAATCACTTAAAAATTATTTCCTCTGAAACTGCTGGGCCAATTGGGCCCAAACTATAGTGGAATGGTCTTTAGGTGATCCCCTTTCAGAATTCTGTCCGACGACCCCGGCCACCAACCAAGATGGCTGCCATTACTAAAAATAGAAAATTCGGCAAAAAATCACTAAAAAATTATCTTCTCTGAAACTGCTGGGCCAATTGGGCCCAAACTATGGTGGAATGATCTTTAGATGGTCATCTTTCAGAATTGTGTCCGATGACCCCGGTCGCCAACCAAGATGGCCACTGTTACTAAAAATAGAAAATTCAGCAAATAATCACTTAAAAATTATCTCCTCTGAAACTGCTGGGCCAATTGGGCCCAAACTAAGGTGGAATGGTCTTCAGATGGTCCTCTTTGAGAATTGTGTCCGACGACCCCGGCTGCCAACCAATATAGCCACCGTTACTAAAAATAGAAAATTTTGCAAAAAATCACTTAAAAATTATCTCCTCTGAAACTACTGAGCCAATTGGGGCCTAACTATGGTGGAATGGTCTTTAGGTGGTCATCTTTCAGAATTGTGTCCGATGACCCCGGCCACCAACCAATATGGCCACCGTTACTAAAAATAGAAAATTCAGCAAATAATCACTTAAAAATTATCTCCTCTGAAACTGCTTGACCAATTGGGCCCAAACTATGGTGGAATGGTCTTTAGGTGATCCCCTTTCAGAATTCTGTCCGACGACCCGGCCACCAGCCAAGATGTCCGCCATTACTAAAAATAGAAAATTTGGCAAAAAATCACTTAAAAATGATCTCCTCTGAAACCGCTGAGTCAAATGGGCCCAAACTATGGTGAAATGGTCTTTAGATGGTCCCCCTTCATAATTATATCCGACAACCCCGCCCGCCAAAGAAGATGGAGGCCATTGCAAAAAATAGAAGATTCGCAAAAATTCACTTAAAAATTATCTCCTCTGAAACTGCTGGGCCAACTTTGAGCCAGGTGAGCGATTACAGGCTCCTAGGAGCCTCTAGTATATATATATATATATATATCATACATCAGTTGTGACTTGTGGCAGGTCGGTGGTTTTCTCCGGGTTCTCTGGTTTCCTCCACCAATAAAACTGACCGCCATGATATGGCTGAAATATTGTTGAAAGTGGCATTAAACACCATAACCTTAACCCTAGCCCTATACATCATTTATGTATTGATACATGTATATTATTATCTCCCTTTATTTTATACTTTTGTCATTTACACACACGTGGAGATGTTTATGATAAACCATGCAGTCAATTTACATTTACCAATTTTTACACAGCATTCTTTCATGAGTCGAAATATACAGGAATTATTTTCAAAATGTGGAAAATGCTCTTCAATAGATTTAAGAAAGCTCATTAATATTGAAATACTGGCGAATTATTATTTTCACATCTGTGAAAGTAGTTAAGTTCATTTTTGAAACAGATGAATACCAAAATTTAATATGTTTCATCTGGCAGACTCTATGTTATTTTATTGTTCAATATTTGTCTTATCAAATTATATATTTTATATAAGTCCGGAAATAAATCGTTGAAAAAAATAAAGGATTAATTTTATCTTTTAATCTTATAGCATCTTTTAAACTATTATTACATGATTCAACCTCTGTACGTTTTATACTGTTAGCTCTGACATAAAAAAAAGAAGATGATTTGTAATTAAATGTAAAAATAAAAAATCATTGTTAATATTTTTTCCCCTTGGCAAATGTCCATGTACATCATAGTCAGTCACAGTATTGAAGTAATTTTCATTATGTATATCATCATCATCATAATGTCTCTTGTAAATATTTATTTGTTATATATTAGATTCTGCTGTTTTCATGGATGCTATCATTAATCCATGAACTTTTGTGAACCTCAAACTCATAATTGAAACTCCTTGAGCAAAATATTAAACCCACAATAATTTAATGTTGACCAAAAATGTTATTTTCAATCACTCCATGAAAATTTATACAAAAACTGCAAATTTCTGAGTGGTTAAATAAATACAATAAAAAAAAAGAAACCAAGCTTTGCTGGAATGATCTACAAAAATACCTCATTTGAATATTTCTTAGGTACCTCCATAGATCAATGACAAACAAACAATCATGTCTACACTCATTTAGTGATTCAGTCGTCCCCCTCTAATAAGACCGGTCTTTCTTCAATCAAAAAAGGGGGACATTTTCTAGTATTTTACTATCTCACATCAGTGCATCTGAACTCAGGCCTGATAAGGGGTAATCTTTGTTGGGAGGGGCTATGTAAGAGGGGGATGACTGTATATATGTACATACATATAATGATTAATGTTTGTTATTTTGTATTGTGTTTGATGACAATCCAGATTTTGGATTTTAAATCAATAAAATCTTTGACTCTTTGTATCTTTCAAGATGGCCCTTCCATGTCTAAAACATACTAAATCTCCAAAATATATATCAGGAAACTAAAAAAAAAAACAATAGACAATTCTTCTGAGAATTTCAAGGTCTTGGTTACTAAACTGTAAAAAATATAATATGTCTAAATTTATGGTCTAGTTATAAATTATGATTTAATTGTCGCTGATAAGATAATTTAATACACAAGGAGACTTAATTTATTCACATTTTGAACTTAAGAAAGTTTAATGAGATTTTAATTTTGACATTTATGAGAGTATTATTAATTTATCAGGTGGGTGGTAATACTTTCTTTGTGGCTAATTGGAACTTGATTAGATAGGTCCACCAGAGATTAGGACAAATGAAATTTGAAAAATGTTAGAATATAAGTTAAATCATTAGAGATGGTGTTTAGGGTTTTTTTCTTTTTCTTGGCTATAACTCTATATGGATGATTTGTAGATTTTTCCTTTGATCTTTAATTAGGATAATATCTATTATCTAGTGAACAATCTTACCCTTATATGATAAATTATCCTTGATTTCTATCTATGGGACGTTATATACTGACTGACGTCATTAATATCGTCTTGGACAAATTCTCGATCAACAAAAACTATCGTTGATATATGTTTTACTTTAAATGAACTTCTCATTGCATCTTACATTGAAGGATGGTACAGCGTTCTGGATGCGAAATTCACTGAGAAATCCATTCTCCAAAAATAAAAATCAATTGCTTTATGAAGAGAAAGTATAAATGATGACGGTCAACAATTAAACCAATATCAATGAAACGAACACTCACCCTTACCCTAAAGTCATTGAGCACAAAAAAAAGGCTGCGACATAAAGTTTCAGCTTTATTCAGCCTTCATAAGAGAAGTTTACATCATCAAACACTAGAATTGTGACGTTAAAATTTATGACGTAAAATTATTTTGTTCACTCCCCCCCTCCCCCCACCACCCACCCCCTTCTATAGAAATCAATGTCTTTACAAAATTTTATTGCTAATTCCCGCCACGTCTTGCATCTTAACTTTTTATAACCAAAAATGTTTCTTTTGTCATGCAGGGTGTGATCTACATTGACCTTTTAAATTCTGATAATATTTTGGAAGGGACAGTCTGTTTTACAACTGGATCCTCTGTTTTGTAGGTTCTGAATTTTATTCTTTGAGTTAGGGGTTCTAGTGTTTAATGTCGCTTTCAACAATATTTCAGTTGAATCATGGCGGTCAGTTTTCTAGGTGGAGGAAAACAGAGTACCGGTAGAAAACCACCAACCTGTCGCAAGTCACTTACCAACTTTATCACACAATGTTGTAACGAGTACAACTCGCCTGAGCAGGATTAAAACTCTCAACGTTAGTGATGAAAGGCATTGATTGCAAATCCAGCTACTAGACGATCTAAACAATGACGGCTTCTGATTTACTCTTTCGTAAAAAATGTCTCCTGTTTGTTTGAAATGTATATATTTTTCTAACATTTAGTACATTAAATACAATAAATAATAAATAATACTTGTAGTTTTGCAGTGTTGGATTTTATATTTTTTTTGTTATTGTACTGATCCCTTTATTAGGTATTTGAACAGTGCACATTTGTTATATTCACAATTTCTATAGCCATCTGTTTGATCATAAAATTGTAAATTATGTTTGCTGTGTACTAAAATATCTTTAACGTTTTTATCTCTTCAGAAAGGTACTGTTGACAGTCTGTAAAAATCCTGTTCATTTTTTTCGACCTGTTTAAAATAAGTGAGTGATTGTTGTTTAATGCCAAATGAACAGTTTGTCATTTATATCAAGTTATATTCGATGAAATAAATATGATGTCGACTTTGTCGACCAACACTCTTACCATAGTTAGAATTTTATAATGTTACTATAGTTCACTGAAACAATGTTTAGTCTATGGGTAGACATGTCACCCTACTCTGACACATTATCCTGATTCCAAGCCAACTTCTTAGTGCTGCCTGCTTAGCGGGAAGCAGAAAATACCAAATTCATGGTCTTTAGTTTGACATGACCAGGGCTCAAACCCACGATCTACTACATTCAAGGCGAGCACACTAACCATTACACCACAGCCGATGCAATTTTATTAAAATTTGTGTATTTCTTTGTAAATGTTCATACACACAATTGCTCTTACATTTTAAATGGGAATTCCTTAAACTTATTACCACATGAAGATTTACATCTCATATTGCATTTTGATTGGATTTATTTTAAAGGAGTTACTGCCCTTTTTCACGTAGAATATTTCATCAAAAGCTTGTATGCATAATTTCTCCAATGTTTGAAATGGGAATTCCTCAAGGCTTTGCTTGCTCAGGGATACATTAGTTTTAGTGTCAAAAATAATTTTTTAATTAAATAGTTGAATTCTCCCAGAATAGAATATTGCCGTTTTAATTTTTTTTTTTATAAGATTCTGTATACTTTTACTTTTTATTATCCCCCGTGATAGCGGTGAGGGGATATAGTAATAGCGGCCGTCTGTCTGTCCATCCGTCACACTTTCTTGTTTACGCGATAACTTGAGTAACCATGGATAGATTTGAATAATGTTTTGCATGTGGCTTGTAATTATCATTATCTTGGATGGGTTCTAACATGGAAATATTTGAAGCAAGGGTTTTGGGGGAAAATCTTAAGTTTTTGGTTGAAAAATCAACAATTTTGAGAATTGTGTCTTGTTTATGAGATAACTTTAGTAAACATGGATAAATTTGAATAATTTTTTGCATGTTGCTTGTAAATATCATTATCTTGGATGGGTTCTTACATGGAAATATTTGAAGCAAGGGTTTTGGGGGAAAATGTTAGTTTTTGGTTGAAAAATCACAAATTTTGAGAATTGTGTCTTGTTTACGTGATAACTTTAGTAAACATGGATAGATTTGAATAATCTTTGCATGTGGCTTGTACGTATGTTATACATTAAGACTGCAAGGCTGCTTTTTATAAATATATAAAACTAAATATTATGCAAGTGCGGGGGGATACGTCGCGCATTCATGCGCTAGGCGGTTCTTTTATTTTATAGATGAAAATCTGTCTGTAAATAAATTATATACAGTCCAACTTCTCTATAAAGCTGATCTCTCCCTGTATATTAATCTACATTAGTTTACAAGCCACTTTGTCTAGCCTAAAACTTTAATATCCACACACAAAATTGGCTATCTCTTTACATTCTATGAAACAGAGGCAGGTTTAGAGGAGTTTAGCTGTATAGAAGTGTTGAAAAGTTCTTGAAATGAAATTGGTTTAAAATCAGATTAGATTTAAAGAGTAATGCACAATTAATAGTCATTGGAGAAATGGGTCTCTTAGATTTTATTCAGATAAAGTTATAAATGTATTATGATAGCAGTACCTAAAAACATTGAAACAAGAAATATAAAAAAAAAATATTTTATTGTTCATCATCAGTTCATATTCCTTTTATTAAAACTATAATTTCAATTAGTTTCTGATTAAATCATCTTAAATTTTTGAGTTAAAATTTCATTGTTCTTTTTGATACAATAAAATCAAATCCTTACAGCGTCTTTTTAAAATAGACTAAAACGAAGAAATTTCAAACACTTCATTGACAGTACATCTTTTTGGATTAACTTTAAAACAATTGTGTTTGTCTAATTTCTTGCTTAAGAAGATTTATTTCTTTTAAATTTTCTGTTTGTGTAGCCGGAAGAAATCACTGTAACGACTAAATTTAGCAAATTGTTGTTAATCGAAAATTCTGATTGAAGTATTATGTTGAAATTGGAAGGCAGTTAAAAGTTTTATTCATTTTATCAATCCTAATATGCAATAAAGATTTCAATAATAGCTTTATTTTCTCCGATTAGAATTTCAGAACTGATACTAACTGGATTTTGTGCTTGAAGTATTTCTGCAGAACTTCAAATCAAACTTGTAAAGAGGGTAGAAAATCTATTTGAGAGAATGCGGGATTGTATTGTTGTGAAAAATGTTCAAAAATAATTGCAATTTGCTTTACATTGCCCTATGGACAAAGGAATATCTATTATTCATCAGAATTTCATTGAGAAATTGAAAAGTCCTATCATTTGGAAAAGGTCAATGTAATTTACACCTCTTTTATTGATCAAAATTTGTCTAATTTTGACATATTATAAACGGAGTAATCTATTTTGTTTGAAATTCTCATGTGGAGTTGCTCCCCTTTGAAATTTCTTACCTCCCCCTCTTCATATATATTGGGGTCCTAATGGTACTGTGGTAGTTAAATTAAGAATGTGGTGGCAAAAATTTATTGAATACCCAGAATCATAGAGCTTGCAGTAACATAGGATTATACAAGTGTATACTCAATGTTTTTATGGTTTAATGATATTTATTACAATTTATAGCCACAGTAATCTATTTCTTTGAAATCCTGATGTGGAGTGGCTCTCCTTTTGAAATTTTCTCCCTTCCCACCCCCTCTATATACAAATGTATATATAACCCATGGTTTTTATGATGAGATGATATTTTTTTGTCCTATATATACTTATTTGTCCACTGATCATATTTACTTTTTACCTGTAGTGTACATCTTTAGGCTTAGATTTATGGTGTTTAATGCCACTTTCAACAATATTTCAGTTATATCTTGGCAGTCATTTTTGTTGGTGGTGGAAACGTGAGTACCCGGAGAAAACCACTGACTCACTGCAGGTCATTAACAAACTTGATCACGTAATGTATCGAGTAAAACCTACCATATGATCATGACCACAATGGCCCTACATCTTTAAGGGATTATCAGTAGTTAAATGAATTGATATATATATATCAATGTATACATATACATGTACTTAAATTACATTTTAGTCATTAGTTTTCTATAAATACATGTATGTAATATTAAAATAACTTAACGAAATAGCAGTTATGAAACACATGTTTTAATATATATTATTATATCAACATAGAAAGTGATGTCGTTCACTTACCTAGAAATTAATTACGTCATATCTTTATGTATCTGATTTATTTAATGGCCCATTAATAGATCTCACTATAGTTAAGGAGATAGAGATTTGTATGGTGAACATGTCAAACCAAGCACATTGTAAAATTTGTACTTGTTGCTTTGCCAATAAGCATACAGCCTTAGGTCACAGTTACACTTTTTGGGACCTCTGATGCTAGGTTTAAGAGTACTGAACATATGGGAAAAGTGTTGGAAAACTTTCTTCTTTAATGTAACACTTTATAACTGATTTTCAAAAATAGTTTTGTACTATATCTTTTCAAGGTCCTGTCACTAGATTTTCCACGGAAAATGATGGCAAATCTCTATATGGAATTCCATTGAGTATTCGAATGTATTTTCCATCCTAGTTTCTATCTCAGTGCCATCTTTTCCATGGAATTAATGAATTATGACTGAATTCCATGGAAAGTTTTTGACTTCTCCATTATTAGTAAAACTTTCTATTATTTACACACAAAAAATGGATGGAAAAGAATGAAATTCCAGCCCTATTCCATGGCAGATAAAGATTTTTTCTTATGCTGGGGTCACATGGAACCCGTTTTCGATATGATAACTTATTCAGCTTGAAACTTGTCCAAAACCAACCTGTGTTCAGACAGCAAAACAAAACATTTTTGGAAACTTTTCGAAAAAATGTATTGTGTCTGCACACAAAACAGTAAAAAACGATACGAAATGAAATATTGTTTTATTACGATTCATGAAAGTTTTGTGTTCCTGTAACACTTTAATGTATTTTGAATACATTTCACCAGATGTGTCGTTTGGAAAACTATAGGTAAGGCGTTTTGGAAATTTGATGACACGAGAACGTACATTCATACAGGGTTTGAAATAACCGGATGCCCGATTGCCCGTGCCGTGCTAAATTTGACACGGGCAAGTAAGATTTTAAAGGCAGCAGCCCGCTGGGCAAGTGAAAAATCTTAGATACATTCAATCAAACTACGGATTTCTGACCACAGTTTGAAACAATAAAGAGCTGTCACTTAGTATTGTTCACGAATTTTGAAAGATCAACGAGAAAATTTTGATGTTTTTCCAAACGGATGTTGATATAGTATTTATAGTTTCTGATACGGATCGGTCTAAATTCCGGATTGCTTTCGGACCATAGCAAGTCGGCCTTAAAAATTACATGTGATAAAATCGGATATACCAACTTACGAAACTCAAAAATTTTGAAAATACATAATTTTTTTTCTTGTTAGGTTGTTCCATGGGATATAAGATTGAAATGATTAATATTATGTTATCGT
Organism: Gigantidas platifrons; assembly: GCA_002080005.1. Taxonomy (NCBI): domain Eukaryota; kingdom Metazoa; phylum Mollusca; class Bivalvia; order Mytilida; family Modiolidae; genus Gigantidas; species Gigantidas platifrons. The sequence goes on along the minus strand of MJUT01046205.1, from coordinate 66,095 downwards.
GATCATTTTAAGACCTATTTCCGCAATGTTTTTTAATTAGGACCGAGTTCCGTATGGAAAATGTATGGGGCGAAAAACTAGTCAATAATCAATCGTAGCCATCATGGCTGCTTTTTCAGCATCTTCACATCTCAAAAGCATAAAGGGGAACACGAGGATAAACAGTAGAAAACAGGATTTTATTCCAGCATGGCTAAAAGAATATGTCATATTTTATGAATAAAGTAAAATATTTTGCCTACCAACAAATGTACATACCCAGTCAAAAAATGGTGAGCCAGAGAAGGGCAAACACACATATTTTTAAGCTTGGTCTTACCGGTAAATACAAATTTTTCATGAATAATCCAGATTTTGAAACACTGCAATACACTACAATTATGGTGTAATAAATGGAGAAACCTGCAGAACTTTAACACAACACCCCAAAATTTTGTTGGCAAAAATTTTCAGTATTTTTCAATTTTATAATTGAGTGTGTACTTTTGAAACTTTAATTTAGGTATCAGAAAAATCCTAGAATGCAGGATTTTAATCACTTACCCCAGAGCTTCTGGGGGCCTTGAGTGGCCCCCAGACCCCCTGCCATAGTTGGCACCTCAAGCGTGGTGTGGCAAGTCGCTCTACGGCTTGCTGGACAAGTTCCTGTCATAATGGGCAAGTCAATTTGTTTTCTTACTTGCCCTTTGGGCAACTGCCTTTAAAAACTTAATTCAAACCCTGTCGTACAATGTGTTTTGGAAGCAAATTCAATGCTTTTCCTAAGTTATCAGACAGTAGAGTTTAAAGCAATGATAAGCAGATGAATATCTATCAAGTCAAAATACGGACAGTCTGATGGTGCCATTCAATTTGTATTCATTGTATATTTTATTTAGCTTAAGAACATTGTCGCCACGATAGTGTACTGGAATAGTGTTGAAAGTGGCGTCAAACACCAAACCCCCCTAAAAAAATTGCCTAAGATAGGTGATGTGTAAACTCAGTATTTATTAATGTACCCCTTTTCAAAGTTGAGAAAATGTTATAAAATTACCTGCATTTCTTCCTCATTTCAAAGGGGGTTCAGATATTTTTTTGTGTGTTAAAGCTGTTGAAGACAAAATATATGTAATTAAATTGTTGTTTGTGAACAATAGCTGGCAATGATTGTCCACTAACCTTCACTTATTCATGATCTCTGTAGGTGTATATATATGATAACATTGATTTGCACAACAAATATTGGAAAATTATTCATCAAATTTCTGAATTAATAAAAAAAAAAATATATAGAAAACTGTCATCAGAAAGTTTTAGCTTTTTTTGTTGTTGTTCTTTTGTAAAGGATTTTACAGGATAGTCAACAGAATGAAATAGTTGTAACTCAATTATTATTTTCTTATTTGATCAGCCAAGAACTGACCCTTCTCCAAATCAATTTCTTCTGGACAACATAAAAAACTCATTCAAGCACTTGAATTAGAACATCAAAATAAAATACAGGATTGTTTCTGTTGCCAGGCAACGGACAGTAAAGTTTATAATTCATTTTAACCAATATTATTCTATATAATGCCAGACCATGGACATTCTAAATTGTTTCCAAGTTCAAAGTTGTTCCTCATTACGATGGATTTATTTTACTTGTCCACTAAAAGAAAAAATAATTTGGAAAATGCCAGTTATAATGTACGGGTCAATAGCCGTGGTCAGTTTCAAAGTGTCTAGAAGGAAATGAAAGTCATTTGTATGCATGTCTAAGAAATGGTTAGTGAAATTCAAAACGACAGTTTTCACAAATCTATTGTTGACTGCCCCAGGGAAGAAAATTGGTATTGAAATTTTCTAAACTGACAAGTTCTTATTTTGAATCTTAATTTCTATGTCTGTCTGCTTAGAATTAATCATTAAGGATTTTTTCTTTTTCCTTTCCTGGAAATTGACATTTTCAAATGGTCACTCAAATTAGATTTCATGCTGGTAGTGAAGCCGTTAATTAAGAACAGTGTTATTTTGAATGTTAGTGACTTAAATGGACTTCCAGTCAATATATCTGAGACATTTTGTAACAGAGAAAAAAATTTAATTTGTTCTTTCTATGTACGGCCGCAAACTGCTGACCATAGCTTCAATTAAGAGATTTTTTTAAGCTTGATGAAGGATTGCTGATGAAACTACTTCTAAGGCTTGAGGAAACTGAATATTGTCCAGCGTGATACTGTTTTCTTCAGTTGACATTACAATGTATTACATGATTAAATATTCAATTTTATATTTAACCTTGAACAATCTTGTTTATTCTTGACCATATGTTACAAAATACATTTTTTACAAACATATTTTAAATGCATTTTTATTATTAAATATAAAAACTAAATCGAAAAATATTTTCAATATTGTATTTTTATTCAATTATGGACTTCTCAAAAGGGACCTTGTTGTTATATTTCCTTATTGTGTTATTTAATGCTCAATAGCTGATAGATGAGGGCTACAGTAGTCATCCTCTTGTAAAGCCACCCCCTGTGCAATGAATATTAATAAGTGGCCTTATAAGAGGGGTGGCTGCTCTTGAGAGGGAAAATGAAGTAGTATTTTACTATCTCAATCCATCTGAAATATGGCCTGATAAGAAAGGGGGACTATTGTTTTGTCTTGTCAGACATTATAGGAGAACTGATATTCAGGAGGAAATTCATAATATTTATAGCTCATAACATGTCTATTATTATTTTCATAATAATAGTAATGTCAAATAGAATACATTAAAGGAAAGAGAAAGGACATAAGCAAAATATTACTTATTAAATTACATGTAATAAAGTTCATGAGACACTCTCAGAAATATTATAATGTAAAATGCACAGGTGATGTTAATATTTCAAACATCTTTGTGGCAGGTATTTTCTCCCACTATTACCGCGTTTTTAACCCCGCTGAACCAGTGGTGGAAAAATCTGTAATCCTGTAGAGGATTAAAATGTCTCGTGCCTTTCCCCGCATTAATTTTAAACGCATTAATTTCAAATTTTGAAATAAAGTTAGTGTTAAAGGCGAATTTGTGGTAGTGCCTACCGCTAAAATTTGTGGGTGGAGCTTATCAGCAAAAATCTCCGTTGATATGAACAGCATATTTATGAAACTATGTCACATGACCAACATGACCAAGGTCACATACCTCAGAAATTTGAAGTGATTTTTGTAGGTTTTAGACTGATGAAGAATATTTTTTTTAATAAGACTAAAAGTTTCGTAGGGAGGAACACTAGTGACCATGCCTGTCAAATATTTTGCACCAAAAGTAACTATGAAACGGTGTATCATTGATTTTTCCTCCTCGAGATAACCATGGCCAAAATAATGAAGAAACTGAATGTTGCTCCGCCCACAGCTATTTATACCCACGCTCCCGCTTTAAATAATGGGAGAAACAAATTCTCCTTCAGTTGCCCATGTGGGTTACGATATTTCTCCACTCAACAGAGTTAAATTTTTCATTTAACTCTCTTTGAGTGGAGAAATATCGTAACCCACGAGCAACTGAAGGAGAATCTATATATATAGTCCCTTCTTTATGTACAGTCTATCCATCCGCAGCACCTGAGGTCATCCCCTGTTTTCATTGGGGTTGGTGTTTTGTAGATTTTGTTTATCCTTTTACTGGTGGCCATTGTTTTGTCTGGTCTTCTTGGTTATACAGATTCTGATGACCTCTTTGGTATCTTCAAACTCTTCTTCTTACAGGCATTAAGACACATGATTTATGCTGTTCAGATCACATTCAGTTCATGCAATTGTCCAATAAAAATAAAATGTTTTTATATGTTATGGACTAAAATTAATATTATTGTTAGATTTTGAATTTAGAGTTTAGACAGAATAGCCATATTATTTTGGTCGTAATAGTTTGAGGCTGCCCACCTGAGTTCACAGGGCCATGTGAGGTATTGTTATCACTGTTGTTGTCTGTCGTATTTTGGTCGTAATAGTTTGAGGCTGCCCACCTGAGTTCACAGGGCCATGTGAGGTATTGTCATCACTGTTGTTGTCTGTCGTCAGTATGGTTTAAACATTTCAATCATTTTCTGACAAATTACTGAACCAAGATGGAAATGTGACTTGATTGTCGTCTTCATTTTGTAAGATCATTGGAATTTAAGATTTTTGATAGAGCCGATTGTGTTTCCGTGATTTGCTGAAATTTCAAATTGATCAGAAATCAAAGATGAATGCCACCACATGACATGGATTATAATAGTACTAAGGAAAAATGTTTTTAAAATCATCAAATTTTATACCTTTAATGGACTGGTCTTCTACAAAGTTTATATTTTTGTTTTGGTCAATAATCAAAAGGATGGCTGTCGCCATCAGACATAGTTTACAACCCTAATCGAAAATATTCAAAGAATCTTTTTCGAAAAAGTTATGAAACTGATTGAATCCAAAATGTGCATAATTGATCATTTAAAACCAGTTTAGTGTTACCGTCTCAGAAGGATTTTAGACAAATTTTTAGCATTGCATCATCTATTTGATAGCTTATGAGTATGTTAACTTTTCATCACTAAGCTTGATAGCACAGAAGTATTCTATCATTGCATGAATTAACTTCATATCACAGCAAGTATTCTGAAATTGTATGACAACTTCATAGCACAGATGTATTCTGACATTGCATGACTTAACTTTGTAGCACAGAAATATTCTGAAATTGGACAACTTAACTTCAAAGCACAGATGTATTCTGACATTGCATGACTTAACTTGGTAGCACAGAAATATTCTGAAATTGGACAACTTAACTTCATAGCACAGATGTATTCTGACAATGCATGTCTTAACTTGGTAGCACAGAAGTATTCTGACATTGGACAACTTAACTTCATAGCACAGATGTATTCTGACAATGCATGTCTTAACTTGGTAGCACAGAAGTATTCTTACATTGGACAACTTAACTTCATAGCATAGATGTATTCTGACAATGCATGTCTTAACTTGGTAGCACAGAAGTATTCTGACATTGGACAACTTAACTTCATAGCATAGATGTATTCTGATATTGCATGACTTAACTTGGTATAGAACTAAATTGTTCAATATTAGATGTTCTTTACAAGGACCGAGAATATATCCAAATATATCCAAATGAACAGGCTCTGGACTTCTATTGTACTTTTTAATTGCATCCTACAGTATAAGAATTTAATTACACAGGTTTGTATTTTATAATGGAGGGTAGGGGGCACTGTGGGATCACCTTTACTACAAGGTCAAGCAAAACAAAGAAATCAATTGAAACTGAATTAAAATCAGGTCTCAAGTGTTTTTAATGAAAAATAAAATGTTCTACAGATCTCTGGAGGGTCTATTCCAGACACAGTTATATGTTAGACATATGTAAATTTGACATCAGTAAGAATTCTATGTCAGAAGCTGATAATTTCTTCTTTTTTTTTTTGCATGAAGATTTCATTAAGATCTGATGAATGGCTGATAAAAATTTTAAAGGAAAGAAATTTCCCCAGAGACCAAGGTTGTGATTTTTCGTTAAAGTTTTAAAAGAATTTAAGGAATTATCTGTAGGTATGAGCAAAAACAATCTCTGAAGAATGCCTGTTGTCAGATTATAGACACTTCCTGGAGTTCACAGTTTGTAATTGAATTTTTGTTTGTTGAGTTAGACTTTTTTTTAATCACATATTTTGCAGTTTATATTTTTGTCTTACATTCCTCGAACTGTCACACACAATATCATGTGTACATTGGGTCTGTTGTTTTACGTCATCTTTAAGCTACTCATGTTAGTTTACTTCTCAGAGACCAATGGTCATCACCAATCTTGACAAAAATATTCAGGGGGTGAATGTACATCATGATTAGAAGCCATTTTGTGCTTCCTGAAGGTAAGTTTTTACTTATAGCAATTAGTTATTGTAAGGATAACATTAAATGTGATAGTGCATCAAATGCCCCTAAATGTCCTCTAAAACAGCAGTGTGTCCATCGTTCAAAAACTTGTCGTCAAACTCTCAAACACTCAAACACTTTGACAACGGTTTTGCAACAGGTGGAAATAACCTTGTCAAAGTCTTTAAGAGTTTGACAACAAGTTTTTGAACAATGGACACACCGTTGTTTAGGGGACATTTAGAGTTTTGACGCACTATCACATTTAATGTCATCCTTTCAATAATTGATGCCATAATGATGCTATAAGTAAAAACTTACCTTCAAGCGGCACAAAATGACTTCCAATTATGATGTACATTCACCCCACTGAATATTGCTTAAGCGATTCTAAACAAGGTAATTGATTTTTACTCCAAACAATGATTTGACATGGCTGCTAGTGCCTGTTGGAGGAAATGTTCCTTATATGGCCCACTGCACAAAGTGGTGTTAAACACCATAACCCTAACCCTAGAAATTCAACATGACCGTCGTCACATAGGACACTATGAGAAAATGTATAAGTTGTGCCCAAACTTTGCATGAATAGTCATTTTAAGAGGATAAGGAGGGGTTCTCATCCCGAATTCCTACCAAAATAAAGTGTTATTTCCGGAGTCCCGAAAATTTAAGAATCACATATATAGTTTCACTCCTAGATTCTGAAGTTTAAATGCCAAATTCCCAAATTTCCCACAAAATAAAAGGCTGAATCCTTATGTCCCAAAAATATCCTTTCAACCATCTCTTTAGATGATCCTTTATTATATTTAAAAGATGGTTATGACTGCAAATTGTGTTTTTTGACTCTATGGATTAATTGGACAGCAAACTTGTCTGAGGATTTTTTTTGTTAGATATCTAAGATGGCTGCTACTTGAGGGGATAGTTATATGTTGAATCGGTCACCCTGTTGGAAAAATGTTCAAAATTTCTCTGTTTGAAAAGGTTTTACAGAGGTGTCAATACAAAATTTGGTATGATTTGATGATGTGATTTTTTGGTATTTAATGCCACTTTCAGCAATATTTCAGCTATATCATGGCGACCAGTTTTAGTGGTGGAAGAAGCTGGAATACTGGGAGAGAACCACCAACCATGGGCAAGCAACTGGTCAACTTTATCACTTGCGGCTGCGAGTCGAGTGCATCCTTTTTTGTAATGTACATAGGAGGGCGTGAACCCATGCCATATTGGTGATAGGCTTGTATGAGTTGTTAGGTAATCCAACTATCTAACTCATTGAGCCACCCGTGCCCTCAAAATTTGGTATTCTAATTGATTTTAAGTCAACTGAGCAATAGTCTACATAGAGCCTCTGGTTTGATAAATTCAGTAATATAACTATGATTTTATATATTGTGTTCAATCTGTGGTTGTTATCCTATTGTAAAACTAAAGCACAAGTAAATCTCGTAGTTATATTTTTATATTGTCATTTAAAAAGCACAGGAGAGGCAAGAAACTTGAACCATAGACTATTATATTTGTTTTAGTTTCTGTTTTGCAATTTATGCATGTTTTGCAGATACTTGAACTTGATATGTTTTGTTTTTGTTTGGTATTTTTGTTGTAAAATAAAATAAAAAAAGCAAAAAAAATACCAGTCTGTCGGAACAGTACTGATTTAGAATTCTGACAACTTAAAATACTGTGACTGGTTAGTTGTGAAGTTTAGCTGCAGGACAACTTGTGCCAATAAATAATTAAAGCTTGAAATTTTTCTCCTGGATTTTGGTTTCAAACATTTGTGACAGCTAAAAATGATGCATTGTGTGATTTAACGAAAATTTTGATAAATTGTCTAAATTAAAATTTTCATTGTTTGACATGAGTCATTTCTGTGGGACATGTTTTCAAGTCATTTTCTCTGAAGGAAATTATTGATCTCTTTATTGCAATAACTAGTTTTGTTGCAACAATGCAGTTTATTTTCATTAAATTTTATCAGTTGAACTAAAATTTATTAAAATAATGACAGTTTTGACTAATCTTCAGATTTTAACCTAATCAGATTGCAGCATTACCGTAATCAAACAAACATCTGCAGCCACTAAACCTATCGATTGTTTGAAACGATAAATTGATGGAAGGCAAAAATTCCTTCCATAACGCTTGGGTACAGAAATTGCTAAAATGAAGCCGACTCTAATTTCTAAGAAAATTTGATATTTGATACCAATAAATTTTTATGGCTATTTGACCAATAACGGTTATCATTTATATGCATCTTGGATTAAATGTAAAACTTAACCATTAAATTTGATAGTGTTGTCCTAAATCATGTAATAATCATAACAAATCGGAAACAACAGCCCATTAGTTCCTACAATATAAAACCTTATCACTACATTCAAATTGCATCGCAAAATTAAATTTCAAACTTAATGAAAATTTTGATTGCATTTGTTCGAAATGTTTGCGACACTAAATTTTAGAGTTTTATATCCATTGGAAAATCTTGTGGGTTTGTGCAAAGAGGAAATTAAACATAATGTTTATCGTTCTCATAAAAAATGTATATGCCTTTCTAAAACTGTATTTTATACTGTGTATGAAACTTTTTTTCTAAAGTTAATATTGAATTCGGTCGACAAAAATGTTAGACGTGTTCATGTCAGGGGAAATTAAAATGTCGACTACAATTAGATGTTGTCCAAGTCAAATCTTCACCAATGAAGTTATTTCTTACCATTTTTTTTTAGTTTTTTACCTTGAAAGGTTAAAAGTGGCTTCTACCAGTCGTTCATCAGTAGGAGTTTTGATTCATTTATCTTTTTACAAGAAATGTGTGGATCTGTGGTTGTCCATCTGTAGGAAAATGTTTTTTTTTCTCATCAAATTTTGTCCTATTTGACTGATCCTTCTGAAATTTTGACAGAAAGATACTTGTAATAGATTATGGTGGTAACTGCAAATGGGGACTGACTGTGCTCCAATAGATTTGTTGTAGCTCTATTTGTTTCAGAGACCGAGATATGAGGACCAACGCCCAAAAAATAAATACAAAATTAATAATGTTTCTTTCATAAGTTCATGAAATTCATTCCTGCACTTTTCAAGCAAATTCTACCTAAACTCTGTTTCACTTCCTTTAGATAATGGAAAATTGCAAATATCTCTTTTATTTGTGCACAAAATTCTCTTATTTTTTCAATGTATACCAAGAATGACTGTACATAACAGAATAGTTCTGCTATTCTCCGGTAGAACCTTCATGTCAGTCTGCATACATGTGAATTTTTAGTGTTTTTGCCGAATAGGTAAAAAATCTTAAGTAATGGATCATCCTATTTGAAGGGTAAACAGGTAACACAGTTAGATGAAGCGATACATATTGATTAAAACTGATAATGGCATTCTCGAATGGACAAGTAAAGGGTTTGTTTGAGTTTGTCATTGATCGTATGGACGTGCATGGGGATATATAATATTTTGCTACGTGGCGTTCAATACCCTTAATTTTGGGTAATTTTGGTTACTTAAGTAAATCCCGGTAATTATGAAATAAATTGCGATAGGTGCTCTTTTTTTTTAGCTCACCTGACCCAAAGGGTCATGTGAGCATTTGTCATCACTTTGCGTCCGTCGTCGTCGCCCGCGTCTGTAAACTTTTCATACTTTCTTCTTCTTCTTTGAAACCACTGAACTGATTTGGACCAAATTTGGCAGAAATGTTCATTGGGTGGTCCTCTACTAAATTTGTTATTTTGGTGCAGATCGGAAATCCAACATGGCCGCCAGGGCCAATAATGTGTTCTGATTGGTTGAAACTTTGAAAATCTTCTTGTCAGAAACTACTTAGCCGATGGAATTGTAACATTATAGAAATGATGACTGGATGGTCCTCTACTAAATTTGTTATTTTTGTGCCGATCGCATATCCAAGATGGCTGCCATGACTCGACTTAGTTTTAACATAGAACCCTATGGGAAAAATGTTTAAATTTTTTTTCCTCTGAAAGCAGTAAGTCAGTTTAAAGCAAACATGACATGAATGGTCCTTAGGTGGTCAACTTTCAAAATAATGTCATGTGACCCCGACCTCCATCCAAGATGGCCACCATCAGCGAACATAGTTTTAACATAGGACCCTATGGAAAAAATGTTTAAAAATTGTTTCCTCTGAAACCATTAAGTCAATTTAAAGCAAACGTGGCATGAATGGTCCTTAGGTGGTCAACTTTCA
>MJUT01046205.1:0-22720 GCA_002080005.1 Gigantidas platifrons | reverse complement strand
ACCTATGTCTGAAGGAAGAGAACCTTAGTTTGGTAACCTATGCCTGAAGGAGGAGAACCTTAGTTTGGTAACCTATGCCTGAGGGAGGAGAACCTTAGTTTGGTAACCTATGCCTGAAGGAGGAAAACCATAGATTGGTAACCTATGCCTGAAGGAGGAGAACCATAGTTTGGTAACCTATGCCTGAAGGAGGAGAACCATAGTTTGGTAACCTATGTCTGAAGGAAGAGAACCATAGTTTGGTAACCTATGCCTAAAGGAGGAGAACCATAGTTTGGTAACCTATGTCTGAAGGAGGAGAACCATAGTTTGGTAACCTATGCCTGAAGGAGGAGAACCATAGTTTGGTAACCTATGTCTGAAGGAAGAGAACCATAGTTTGGTAACCTATGCCTGAAGGAGGAGAACCATAGTTTTATTAATAATTACATTAGTTAGGAACTGTAAATTTCAGTAATAAATATATCTAATAAACTATGTCAGATTTTCAAATTTCATTTAGTAGGATATTGTCCTTAAAACTCACAAGTATAGATGGTAAAAATAACTAAGGAGGGATTTTTTAAAAACAATATAAGTGCTAAACTATTACTAGTACTCTATTCTTCCAATAACTTAAGATTTTTATTTGCTGTACTGTTTGAATTAACAAAACTTGAGTCAATTATACAATTTTCAATTTAATTGTTTTATTTGATATTTTCTTTATATAATTATATTTTGAGAACAATGTATCTCATAGAAAAATGATATTAATTAAAAAATAAAAATAATGCTAAATATTATATGGGGTAATTTTGTTGATTTGATATCAGCAAAAAAAAAAAATCCTGTCGGATAAAATATAGTATTAACATTCTCATGTTTTTGTCTATATTTAGTATTGATGACCAGTGGAAGACATCTTTGTCATTTTGATTTAAACTAGATATTAAACAATATGTGTTTCCATGGCAATTTGCCAGGTGTATAACTGTTTTGGACTATGGTCAAAGCAGAAATATGAAATTCTAATATCGAGCCCTAATTGACTTTTTCTCTAAATATGTAACAATAGATTCCTATGTGATAATTTAACGGGTTAAATTTTCTACATTTAGGCTGATTATGGGGTTATTAGCAATGGATTTTTCAGGAAATATAATTGAATATTTGTTCCATTGTTGGATTCTTTTTCGATTAAATATAATGAAATCGAGTCCATTTGTATTGTAATATGTATTTAGAAGCTTCTTAATTAACAACTTGTCCACGGTTATTTTGAAAGTAATTATAGCTGTTGACTTCCATTACAGAATTTTGTATTAATCAAAATTGATTATAAATTTTTCCTTGTTGTGTTCTTGTTAGAATTAATTTTATACTGGTCAACTAGTGTATTGATTTTATATATAGAAAAGTATGCTGAAGATGGAGTTGAAATTTATGATATACGTTTGTGTTAAAAAAAAATAAAAATTTGTTTGTTTGTTTAGAAAACATGTAAATGAAGTTATAAGGAATAATGAAAAACTTGCATTTAAAGTGCAGCTTATCACATACTATAAGTTTTATTTTGATTGATAATTATACTATAGCGTGAGGGTTATGGTATTTAAAGCCACATTCAACAATATTACAGTTATATCGTGGCGGTCAGTTTATTGGTGGAGGAAACTGGAGTACCCGGAAAGAAAACTACCAACCTGTCACAAGTCACTGACAACTTTATCACATAATGTTGTATCGAGTAATGATACTATATAAAATGTCTTCACCATATTTTGCTACATGCATCTCATTATTTAGTGATTTTAGAAATTGAATTGATTAAGGGTTTATGGTGTTCAAACCTTAACACCCCTCCCCCTTTTCCCCTTTGGATTCATCACTGATCAGATCTTTAGAGAATAGTAGTATTGTTCTTCATGCCTGAGGTTGATCAAAACTGCTATAGGAAGGGAGATAACTCTAGGACACTACTGTATTTAAAGTGTTTTACTACAGACTGTTAATCAACAAATGAGATCAATTTCTTGTCTAACCCTGACATGTATTAGATAAGTCAATTGTTTGCCTTTTTCGTCTTCTTTTTTTTATGTTTTTTTTTTTTAGCTTACTTTTTTGTTGTTTAATTAAAGTATATTTTAAGAAATAAGTTGATATTTTGAAAGACATTGATTTAAGTTTATAACCATTTGTTAAATTGATAGTTTAGATGTTTGTAGAATTGAATCTCATAAAAGAGACGTATTAAGTTCCACAAAATTGGTGATAAAACGAGATTTGATGGTAGCAGACTAGACTTGAAAGTTAAATCAAGTATTTTGAGAAGTCAATTGATTAAGAAAGCTGACAAATATAAATGTATCTCGGGGAGTTGGATTTTATTTTAATAGCTAAAATTGACAATTTAGAAAAAAAAATGTGCCATTTCATTAAGAATTTGTGTACTGTTATGCCTAGCTGAGTGTAACCATATAAAGTCAGAAATTACCTTTTGCTTTAAGTGTAAGATGTGGTAGACTATTAATACACTTTAAATTGTCTACCGTTATGAACTACAGGGATAACTCTTATTCATTGGACTGGGTACTGATGACGGTTTCCAGGGTTCAACCCACAGAGGTGCACAGAAAGTCCTCAGGTGGTATATAGGAGATGTTCTCTTTGATGGGGGGGNGGGAGGAGGGGGGAGGGGTTGGTGTCAGGTGACGTGTACTCTATACACCATTAAGTGATAAAGTTTGTCATTGAATTGCGACAGGTCCATGATTTTCTCCGGGTACTCCGGTTTCCTCCACCAATGAAACTGACCACCACGATATAACTGAATAGTGTTCAAAGTGGTGTTAAGCACAATAACCTTGACCCCCTTAGCAATATTTTGGGGGGCATTTACAGTTCCTAAATGATATACACTTATTGACAGGTATGAGGGTAATAGCACTTTTATTGTTCCCCTCAAGACCAACTATTGCCCCTGGCTTTGCCTCAGGCAATAATTACCCGAATATCCAGTCAATAAGTGTTTTATTATACCGAACAGCATAAGAGACTGTAATACTATAATGGACAGACACATGACCAGCTCGCTATGTTTGCTGTTGTCATCTGTTGGTTTCAGGATTTTTGCTTAGCGCTGGAAAAACCGTGAGAATTTTTAATGCCCATTACTGCATTTCCTCCAATGAATCAAGAAGATTAAAAATTCTGCTAAAATATATTGCATGTCCGATGAAAAATCTTTTGGACTTTTCATCGGAGCATTAGTCCATTACACAATTTACCAGTACCTTTATGAACATGTCTTTTTAATAGGAAAATTAATATTTATGTTTAATAATGTAATTTATGAAAACTTGAGGTAAATCCCACTCAGGCAGATAGGTAACCTAAGCTGATTTTGGCTACCTCATCAGTAGGCCCTTTAGTTGAATGGCTCCCAAACACTTAAATTATTTAGTTCTCCAATCTTCCGACTATGAGCATGGTACCTAATGAAGGGTATTCCAGATATATGTCAAAGACACTAATTTAAATATCTATCATCAAGAATTATCTACCTCTGTCATCTTTTCTGTTTTAATGCTTTTGTTTTGTTTTGGTTGCACCTAGATGGTTAAACATGTAGATAAAGAATAAAAATACCACATCAGTATGTCTTAGGCATTGTCTCATTATACAGTAGGGGTGCAGGTTTATGTACAGTACAGGCTTCAATTTGCATATCAGAATAATTCAAAATAAATACAATTACATTTACATAGTTGATTCCAAAGGAAATGATATTAAATTGTTTCCAATTGATATGTTAAATTTCAGACCCCCTGGGGTGAGACTCCCTACATTCCTGAGGTTGTTATTTGTATACAATGAAACTTTTCAATGCTGAACCCTGAATGACACAGAATCAATCAAATCCCTATATAGGAAATCTGTGTAAATTAAACCTGCACAAACCAAACACCTGTCTATTTAGAACACAAAAGCTTGTCCTAAGGAGTTTCAGTTTAGACAGGTTCCACTGTTATTTTGAATCTGCATATCACCATGACGATCCATGTCATAGAAAAACATTACCATTATTGGTTCTTGTGCTAAACATTGGACTCCCAGGACACTCTTAGAGCTGACTGGTCCCACTGGGACCTTAATTTGGACATGTCTGAATCTGTATAGCACATTGATGCTTGCTGTACAAAAGGTATTGTAGTATTTCTGTTTCTGATTGTTGAGAAGAATTAACTTAATTTCCCCTTTTTCAGGCCCTCTACTTATAGTTTCCCCAAACAAATGTAGGGGGAGTAAACTTCATTAGTACAAGTCTGAATATCCTCTTCACAATGGGTTCCATCTTGAATGAGCTGTTCTGTAAGAAGATATTAAAATATGACAAAATTTAAGAAAATGTACACAGACAGGTTTACAAGAGATGTCAAGTGATGACAATAGCTCCAATGTCTGTTAGTTATGAGAGCTGAAAACATGTAAATAATAATTTAGTCAACAAACTAAAAAATTAAGCACTGTCTAATATTTGTGGACTATAAACATTCTTATGACAAAGTGATGACAGACGGACAGATGTCAAATGATGACAAAAGCCCACTAAGCCATAGATCAGGGGACCCACAAAAAAAGAGGACTAACCCTTATACCTACAAAGTATATGAATAAAGGACTAAATTAAAAGGTCTATGTTTTATAGCTGTATCACTTGTATTGGAATCAAAAAAGAAAGATTAAAACAGTGATAGGTAAGGGTTAGGTTTATGGAGTTTGATGCCACTTTCAACCATATTTCAGTTATATCATGGCTGTCAGTTTTATTGGTGGAGGAAACCAAAGTGATCTGAGAAAACCACTGCCCTTGTAAGTCAGTGACAAACTTTATCACATAATGATGTATTGAGTACACCTCGCCATGAGCGGGATTCGAACTCACAACTTCAGTGGTGATAGGCAACAATTGGACAGGTAGTTGTAAATCCAACTACCATACGATCACGACCATGATGACCCCCAAAATACCATGGAGAATTTAAAAGTAAAAAATGTATAAAAAAGAGGTTTGATTTAGGCCAAAGAAAAAAATTATGCGTTTCCGGTAACGGGTCCAAAAAAAATAGGGTAGGTAGGTAGGTGGTTTTTTTTTTTTTTTTTTAATATAGAGTAGTTGATATGTTCCTGCTGTATATTGCCACATGTTTAGAACCTCCATGTGCTGTGCATGATTCAGGTGTTATGACTTTTAATTGACCAAGAGTCCGAGGTGGCCGCATAAACAGCACAACATTTCGGTTTGAATTCAAAATCTGTTTTACTGTCTTTTAAAGTAGTATAAGTACCAAGTTTAAATATTGCTGTTACCAGCAGTCTGATACATGTTTCTGTACATAGTATTATGTCTTTGATTTTAATAATACTTCAAACCTCAAAAATGGATTTGGTGTTGGACCAACTGTTGATTATAATATAAATAAACCAAAATAAAAAATACTTTAAAAAGTACAGAGCACTTTGTAAATGGCAATTCAACACTTTTCAAAACTCTTGTGACAAAGAAAAACTTTGCATCTTGAAACCCAAAACAAAATTGGACCAACTTATGCTCTGACATTTATATGTACACTTTAATATTAATAATACATGTAGCAAGTACTGATATAAATAATCCTTTCGAAAAATATATACTGGGCAGACTTTTTTTAATATAAAGGTTGACAGACACAGATAAAGAATGGGTGTATAAATACAACGTACATGCATAATATAAGACACATTGAAACAAAATAATTCAACTGTTTGCTTGTGAATTGCCTGGTTTTCACGGTTTGGGGTGAGTACAATGTCAGGTTGGAATTTAATATAAAGAATTCAAGAGAAAGAACGTGCATTAGTATCTGGGAAGGGGGCAGTCTTTCTTTCTTTTTTTTTTTATAAACAAACAAACAAACAAACAAACAAATGTTTTATTGTCAATCAAGAGCCCACATTGAGCAGAATAATCAATAAAATCACAGTAAACAATTGATTGATATAATAATTTTCATTGGATAGGACAATACAAACAAAATTAAATTAAAATCACATTTAGTTAGAAAGATAGTTGTAATGGTTGTATTTTAGTTTTACCAAGCACTGAGACCCATTCAATCCACAATTTAATTAAGGCAGAGTTCTAGTAGTACTATAACAATTAGTAGCAGCATGATGCATATTATTATCCCTAATTAGTGGGTATTTTAGCTTAAAATATCATTTCTCTTATTATATAATTTTGTTAATAAAGCGTATAACTGATTATAAATGTAGTGATCATCTGCTGAAAGAAGCCAGACAAATTTACTTTTAATGTTCAAAAATTTAAGGTTAGAAAAGCGAGATTCAATTTGATCTAGAATCTCCCTCCTAGTGTTGGTTAGTGAGGGACACTCCAAAAGAAAGTGGATCTCATTTTCCACATTTATATTAAATTAAAATTCCATCTGAAGCTAAATTTTTGAATTATTGTAACTTAGGGGAAACCATTTGATTCTGTGGGGAAGGCTATGAAGACTTGGTACTGGGTATATGAATTATTATTTTTTTTTAATTGCAGCTGTGGTTGGCCAGTTTCCCTTATGCTAGCAGAAACATGCCACAACTACGATAATTTTATATTTTTGTAACCTACTTTGAGGTTTTTTCTTAACATATTTACTTCCACCAGCCATCAAAATTTCAAAAGCATTTACTGCTTTCTTTGTTCCAGTTTCAGCTGCTGTATATAGCATTTGCACAAATGCAGTTACCTCTTTTTCATGAGAAGAGAAGCTGATATACTTTGTTCCAAAATTATTTTTTTTTATTTCTGCACTGCTGCTGACACTACTTTTTACCACATAAACTAAATTTGGAGTCCGGTCCGGAAACGGAAATCACCGCGATTCGGATTTGCCGCGATTTTTTTTTTTTTTTGATTTTTTTTTTTGCCCCAAAAAAATTAGGGTCGGTGCCGTAAAAATAGGGTCGGTCGGGTTACCGGAAACACAGAATTTTTATGCCCCCGCGACTATTGGTCGGGGGCATATTGTTTTACCCCTGTCCGTCCGTCCGTCCGTCCGTCTTCGTCACACTATAGTATGCATAGTTTGTCCCGCTAACTCCTACAATTTTGGAGCTACAGCTTTAATATTTTGTAGGATGTTTATACACATAATGGAGGTGTGCATGTGCACAGGATTTTGATTTTCATCAAATATTCTCAAAATGACAGGTAGTTGGACTTTTCATTTATGCCCCCATATAGGATATATGGTTTGTCCGGCTAACTCCTCCTACAGTTTTTGAGCTAGACCTTTTATATTTTGTAGACAGTTAGTACTTACACTGAAGGTGTGCATATTTTATGGATTTTGACTTTCATTAATTTTTTACAAAATTATGGATGCATGAACTTGGACAGATTTTGCTAAATCCATATAGGATAGATATATGGTTTGTCTGGCTAACTCCTCCTACAGTTTTTGAGCTAGACCTTTTATATTTTGTAGACAGTTAGTACCAACACTGAAGGTGTGCATAATATATGTATTTTGATTTTCAACAATTTTTTACAAAATTATGCTTATAGTCCCTCCGGGCACTCCAGCTTCCACCGCCACGATATGGCTGAAATACTGCTGAAAATGGCGTTAAACCCCATTCAATCAATCAATCAATCGAACATCACATTGTTAGGTACAGATTCATTTATTTCAGTCATTTCTGCTTGATGCTGAATAAGCAAAACATTGGTTTACCCTTTTGCAATTATAACCGTGGGGGCATTGTATGTGTCTTACAGACACAAACTAAGACACAAACCCCTTTTAAAGTCTATACATAAGTTTTCTACATCATACCCGATGAATAATATACCATTCCTTCAAATTAAGTTATATTGAAAATCCATTTTGGCTCTTCAAGACGTTTTCTTTGCATTATACCCCTACACATTCCTCAGATCCAAGCCAAAAGTTAAGGTAGTAAATTGGAATTGGGGTGGGGGTTGAGGTGGATAAGGTTGAGACGGGAGACGGGGGCATTCAATTTTCTAGTTTTTTTTAGGCCTTATCTTGTTTGTCTATTCATTTTGTTATTGTTAATAGTAATGTATCTGCATAAGATGGGATGGCATGCTGCATTCCTGTTATACTTAATAGAAACAGTTACTGTCATATGTTTTGTCAAACAACAAGGACAGCTATTCCAGGAAATTCTATTTGAGAGCCTTCTGTGCTATTTATATTAAGTTCTCCCATTACAGTCGGTGTATCAAACCGTAGCAAATTCAACAAGTGATCGTCTTTTTTTTTGTCAGTGTGAATAAAAACACTAAAAATTATTTGGCTCATTAATGCTGTCTACGATTTTTTTACAGGGACTTCTCTTTATGTGTTAATACCATAAAAAAATTCTACTTGAAATTGAATTATGTAAAGAACTTCGGCAATTATACAAAAAATGGTTTGACGTTTGATTTTAAAAAAGGTTGTAAAACTGATATATAATCTTAACGGCTTAGACATCGGATATAAAGTAGACTAAAAGCCACACAAGCCATCAAAACACAGATGTAAATTAAATATTATTTATTGAGCACATTTCACATTTACCATCCTAACCGCTGTTTTATAATTGGCAAAAGAGTAATGAAGACATATAATTGATTATTTAATATTTCATTGTATTTTTTTGTGTGTGAGAATTGTAGCTGATACAGACATAAAAAAAATATATGGAAATATCTTGACTTCGGCTTATTGAGTGTAATATTTTTTAGAAGATTCTAATGATAAACTTAAAACCATTTATAGAAAAGAGGCACAGTAAGGGTTAAGTAAAACAGAAAAAAAATGAAATAAAAATTCAGTTTTGATGGAATATTATCAATTTACCAAGTACACAGTTCTTAAGAGTTATAGAAGCTTGTGATTTGAAATAAGAACAAACAGTTACTGCCACCATTGAAACCACAGTCTATTGAAACAAACTTTAACAGAATGTTGTTTCTTCATGAAATTGAGCTTCCAAATAATTTGGGAAAGATTGGTCCTAAGTTATGTACTCATAATCCCTCATGAAATTGGGCAGTCAAGGAATTGGACAAGGGTTAGGGTTATGGTGTTTAATGCCACTTTCAAAAAGAATTCAGTTATATGTGATGGTTAGTTTTATTGGTGGAGGACTGGGGTACAAACTTTATCACTTTATGTTGTATTGAGGACACCTCACCATGTACTTTAGTGCAGATAGGCATTGATTTCATAGATAGATACCATACAATCATGACCAGTAGGACCCCAGGAATTAGACAAACATTTTGTCCTACATACATTGTAGTTATTGTTACGTTTTCTTAAAAACCACTAATGGAAATGCAATGCTCTGTGGCATCAATCACCATTATGATATACAGATACAAACTTTTCTTAAATAAAGGCCCCATGGTCTATCAGTGACGCTTTTTTAGCTGACCTTGCCAAAGGCAATGTGAGCTTTTACCATCACTTGGCGTCCATCGTCTGTCGTCCGTTAACTTTTCACATTTTAATCTTCTCCTCTGAGACCCCTCAGCCAAATGAATGGAAACTTGGTAGGAAGCATCTATGGAAGGTCCTCTATAAAGATCAATTGACAAACATGTTTCTTAATAACCGATTTTTTTAAATCTTCTCCTCTGAAACTGCTTGGCCAAATTAACCGAAACTTGGTAGGAAGCATCTATGGAAGGTCCTCTGTAAAGATTGCTCATTTTGTCCCGATCCGTTAACAAACAGGACCGCCACAGGCGACTCTTGTTTCTGATTGGCTGATTTTAAAAATTCTTCTCCTCTGAAACCATTTGGCCAAATGAACCGAAACTTGGTAGAAAGCATCTATGGGCGGTCCTCTCTAAAGATTGCACATTTTGTCCCGATCCATTAACAAACATGGCCACCACACAATTCTTGTTTCTGATTGGCCGATTTTTAAAAAATCTTTTCTGTTAAAAGAAAGATCACTCTTGCCATTATCTCCCTTAGAAATTAACTAATGCCGATATAGTGTAACATGTTTATTCTATACATTACAAGTAGGTATTCACATTTTAATATTCTTTTTAGCAAACCTTGCCAAAGGCAATATGAGCTTTTGCCATCACTTGGTGTCCGTCGTCTGTCGTCTCATCCATTTACTTTTCACATTTTAATCTTCTCCTCTGAAAACCCTCAACCAAATGAACTGAAACATCTATGGAAGGTCCTCTCTTAAGAGTGCACATTTTGTTATGATCCATTACCAAACATGGCCGCCACTGGCAATTCTTGTTTCTAATTGGCCGATTTTTAAAAATCTTCTCCTCTGAAACCGCTTGGCTAAATGAACCGAAACTGGGTAGGGAGCATCTATGGAATGTCCTCTATGAAGATTGCTAATTTCGTCCCGATCGGTTAACAAACATGGCTACCATCAAAACTTGGTAGGAATCATCTATGGAATGTCCTCTATGAAGATTGCTCACTCTTCCTGATCGGTTAGCAAACATGGCTACCACATGCAATTCTTGTTTCTGATTGGTCGATTTCTAAAAATTCTTCTCCTTTGAAACTGCTTAACCATATGAACCGAAACTTGGTAGGAAGCATCTACATGTATGGATGTTTCTATATTAAGTTTAATCAAAGCACAATGAAAGGTGAGCGACACAGGTTCAGCCCACTGAGCCTCTAGTTTTAGTTATTTAACTAATTTCAGCTATTTTCCTCTGGAAAAAATATACGTAACTTGCAGAACATGGTCAGAACAGGTCAAAAATTGACCTTTTGAAAGGGGCTGTAGAAGGTTTCAACTATTTTTCATTGATTTTCGGTTATTTTATTTTTTAGCCATAATCATCCCTGGTCTACTCTATTGAGTTGAAGCCTGAACTTCCAAATTTTACTACAGGCTGCAAAGGAAATGAAGATTCATATTTGCTGAAATAAAGTCTCCATAGTGTAACGAGTCCAAGCCCTGGGACTCCAAATTTTAACATTAGCATGAAACATTGGTGTGATATTAAGATTCTAGTTTGTGTCAATGAATGTCATATGGTCAATTGGGTCTAAGAATCATACTTTGGACACAGTTTAACATAGGACTTATGGGAATTTTTTTTTTTTAAAGCCTGCTTCCCAGAAACAGAAAAACTAATGGAACCAAAACTGAACATGACTGATGGTCCTATTCAGGGTTTGGGGGGGGGTTAGGGTTGTGATGTTTAATGGAACTTTCAACAATATTTCAATTTTATTAGTGGAGAAAACTCCCAACCTGCTGCACGTCGCTGACAAACTGGTCCTATTGGAAGTTATTGTTTTTCTTACAGACCAGAATCTTAGATAAATATACAGTATAGATGATTTTAGTTGAATTCGCTAAGTATCTTTTTGCTCCATTATATGAACTTGCCTATTTTGATGAAAAACAGACATTTGTACATTGTTGAAAGACGATTAATAAAATGTCATCTGAATATGGGTATGCTTGATATTATAAAAGGCGATCCCCCTCGAAAGGAAAGAATATGAAGTTTGATAGTTTCGTCACTGCACCGCCCGTACTTGCCACCAAGCTTCATATTCTAGCTCACAGGTTGAAATTTGTTTACCATTTCAATCTACCCACATCTATATAAATATATATTATCTTTGATTTGTTTTGTGATAATAGATTGCGCAGAGAAATCTCGCATCGTAGGTGAAGCCCGAGATGTGAGATGCAGTGAGAAGTCCATTTCGAGCAAAGCATATCTACAATGGTATGTTTATCAATGATTTGGTGAGACGTCAGTGACGTCATTATAGCGTCACATTAAAAAAAAAAAAACAGCAATATTATGTTCACATCACAATAGTTGATAGACAATAGATATTATCCCATGTAAGGATCAAAGGGATTGCACAAATCATGGATAATAGGTAATAAATTAATTTTAGAGTCACATGTCATTTGATAGTGTTCTCTAGGCGTAGCATGCCGTTGTCATCAGGTGATTTTCTTTTAATGAGGCACCTTTGGGGTTATTTAATTATATTTCCGATTATTTGCCTTATTTTGAAAAAATAATTCTATTTTTCAATATCATAACAAAAAAAGATTGAATTAATTTATAAGGATTGATCGAAATTATTTGTTCCGTTCATTCGAAATAACCTCAGTGAGGTTGTACACACCCTTACGTAACCCGATGTGTACAACCTGATTGAGGTTATTTTGAATGAACCAACAAAAATTGCAATCAATCCTTAAATATTGTAAAATTATGACTGTATCAGTCATAAAGATGGAGTACAGCTATATTTGATATCATGGAATTCGTTTATCCCTCCTCTCCCTACCATTTGCTTACACAAATCCAGATGATCTGTCAGCTTTTATCTTTTGGTAAATCTCAGATGTGCATTTATAAATTCATCCTTGACTTGATTGATTGATTGGTGTTTAACACCAACTTTATCAGTACTTCAGCTATATCGTGGTGTGAGCAAATTTTGTCTTGATCTTTGACCTTCATCTCAAGGACATGGAGATTGTGGCTAATATTTTAAGGGAAAAACAAGTAAAGAACTTCTAGGATAACTTTATACATGCACAATCACCATACACTCAGTATTATGTTGCGGAAATTTGTTATTATAAAGAACTGTAGAGACTTAATATAAAATTGTTAAAGAAAATAGGAAAACTAATCTTCAAAAATGTCTTTTATCATCAAATCTATCAAGTAGATTTAAAAAAAAAACCCAATGAGAATATAAAAGAGGAACATTGCATAATTGCATTTGAATTGTAGAAGAAATAATCCAGTTTTAGCAGATTTTAATGTTGATGGAAGTTCCTAAGTATTGTTTTATGGCAGCCTAGAATTTAAAGCTCTCAAAAGGATTTCAATTTCAAGATTTAACTTCAGGTGTTTCTGACAGATTTTAGATGATTGCAGAGATTTTAAAATGTTATCATTAATCCCAGCTTGAATCTTCTCTTTATCTACCAATCAACATCGCCTAATATGGCAATAAGCCCAAGAAATAGCCAGCAGTGTAATTTCCTGTCGTAAAAATTTCACCATGTTATTTTTCTGAGATTTAATTATTTCACCATCTTCTTTCCGTAGTTTATTGCGTCTGGCCAGTCAATTTTATTTGTTCAACTTGACTTGGTCAAGATAAGATTTTTGTCACAATTTGAAGTTTATTTACTCCAGGGATTGATTTTTTTGTCTCTGATTTCGTATGATTATGTACAATTTAAGGAGACTTGAACTTTCCTGTTTCGAAATGATAAAGTCAATGAATAATACAATTATAAAATATTGATTGTCTCGACAAAGGGTCATTTCTTTGCAATCACGTTTGAAACAGGCAGACTCAATTTTTGAGATAATTCTTTTTGTAAATATGATAGGAAATTCATGCACCCAATTAAATTGGCTACAGTCGGCTTTCATGTTAACAGTTTCAAATTTAATCGCTTTTCAGAGAGTCAAGTTTAATTCGCTATTAAGTTTGTAGTTTATGGAAAGAAAGTTCCTGTAAAAATTGATTATTTCATTTTTTAATTTAAACGTGGGATGAATCGGTTGCTGATAGCTGAATTTATGAGAAATCGGTGTTTTTAATATCGTTTTTACAGTTTTCACAGACCCTATTAATCACGATTATTCAATCATAATTTTGTATTAAATTCCAAATTAAATAAAATGATAGAAAAGATTGATTAATTCATTATTGGAAATGTTATAAAAACATGGGCGATTAGAATTTCACAGTTTTATCTTGGTACAGATTAATCAGTACAAAGGAAAAGAGAAAAAAAAATAGATACCAGACTTTAACCACATTTTATTTTAAATAATTTATGGTTAAAAATGTGTATTGGGTTCTTTACCATGTCACTTTTGTGAATTTATCTGTCTATACCTTAATTGTTTTCCTACAAACTGTCTCTTATTTAATGAGTAAAGTATATTGAAGGGGTCTTCATTATTCCTTGTAAGGCTTTAATCAAATTACCTCCTGTTATAAGACACATCAATGATAGTTTAATACTTCACTTAAAACTATTAGATAAATATATTGTATCTTAAGTCTTGTTACTGTCTATCTGTATGGCTGTCAAAAGTAAAATATGTAACAGTGTAAAACAAAACTACCAAGTAACTGTCTATTGTTGTCAAACTTAAGTTATTGTCTAGTGTTGTCAAACTTAAGTTATTGTCTATTGTTGTCAAACTTAAGTTGTTGTCTAGTGTTGTCAAACTTAAGTTATTGTCTATTGTTGTCAAACTTAAGTTGTTGTCTAGTGTTGTCAAACTTGAGTTATTGTTTAGTGTTGTCAGACTTAAATTATTGTCTAGTGTTGTCAGACTTAAGTTATTGTCTATTGTTGTCAAACTTAAGTTGTTGTCTAGTGTTGTCAAACTTAAGTTATTGTTTAGTGTTGTCAAACTTGTCAAGCTTAAGTTATTGTCTAGTGTTGTCAGACTTAAATTATTGTCTAGTGTTGTCAGACTTAAATTATTGTTTAGTGTTGTCAGACTTAAGTTATTGTTTAGTGTTGTCAGACTTAAGTTGTTGTCTAGTGTTGTCAGACTTAAGTTATTGTCTAGTGTTGTCAAACTAAATGTTATTGTTTAGTGTTGTCAGACTTAAAGTTATTGTTTAGTGTTGTCAGGCTTAAAGTTATTGTTTAGTGTTGTCAAACTAAAAGTTATTGTCTAGTGTTGTCAGACTTAAGTTATTGTCTAGTGTTGTCAAACTAAATGTTATTGTTTAGTGTTGTCAGACTTAAAGTTATTGTTTAGTGTTGTCAGACTTAAATTATTGTTTAGTGTTGTCAGACTTAAGTTATTGTTTAGTGTTGTCAGACTTAAGTTGTTGTCTAGTGTTGTCAGACTTAAGTTGTTGTCTAGTGTTGTCAGGCTTAAAGTTATTGTTTAGTGTTGTCAAACTAAAAGTTATTGTCTAGTGTTGTCAAACTAAAAGTTATTGTCTATTGTTGTCAGACTAAAAGTTATTGTCTAGTGTTGTCAAACTAAAAGTTATTGTCTAGTGTTGGTAAACTAATAGTTATTGTCTATTGTTGTCAGACTAAAAGTTATTGTCTAGTGTTGTCAAACTAAAAGTTACTGTCTAGTGTTGTCAAACTAAAAGTTATTGTCTATTGTTGTCAGACTAAAAGTTATTGTCTAGTGTTGTCAAACTAAAAGTTATTGTCTAGTGTTGTCAAACTAATAGTTATTGTCTAGTGTTATCAAACTAATAGTTATTGTCTAGTGTTGGTAAACTAATAGTTATTGTCTAGTGTTGTCAAACTAAAAGATATTGTCTAATGTTGTCAAACTAAAAGTTATTGTCTAGTGTTGTCAAACTAATAGTTATTGTTTAGTGTTGTCAAACTAAAAGTTATTGTTTAGTGTTGTCAAACTAAAAGTTATTGTTTAGTGTTGTCAGACTTAAAGTTATTGTCTATTGTTGTCAGACTAAAAGATATTGTCTAGTGTTGTCAAACTAAAAGTTATTGTCAAGTGTTGTCAAACTAAAAGTTATTGTTTAGTGTTGTCAGACTTAAAGTTATTGTCTATTGTTGTCAGACTAAAAGTTATTGTCTAGTGTTGTCAAACTAAAAGTTATTGTCTAGTGTTGTCAAACTAATAGTTATTGTCTAGTGTTGTCAAACTAAAAGTTATTGTCTATTGTTGTCAGACTTAAAGTTATTGTTTAGTGTTGTCAGACTTAAAGTTGTTGTCTAGTGTTGTCAAACTTAAGTTGTTGTCTAGTGTTGTCAGACTTAAGTTGCTGTCTATCTGTATGGCTGTCAAAAATAAAATATGTAACAGTGTAAAACAAAACTACCAAGTAACTGTCTATTGTTGTCAAGCTAAAGGTTATTGTCTAGTGTTGTCAGACTGAAAGTTATTGTCTAGTGTTGTCAGACTGAAAGTTATTGTCTAGTGTTGTCAGACTAAAAGTTGTTTTCTATTGTTGTTAAACTAAAAGTAATTGTCTAGTGTTGTTAAACTAAAAGTAATTGTCTAGTGTTGTCAGATTCAGTTATTGTCTAGTGTTTTCAGACTAAAAGTTATTGTCTAGTGTTGTCAGACTGAAAGTTATTGTCTAGTGTTGTCAAACTAAAAGTTATTGTGTAGTGTTGTCAAACTAAAAGTTATTGTCTATTGTTGTCAGATTAAAAGTTATTGTCTAATCTATATCTAGCCTGTATGATGATAAGTAATAGTAATTTTATATTGCTATTATTTTTTTATGTCCCCGCTACTAAGTGGCCAGGACATATAGTGTTACCCATGTTCATAATTCCGAAATAAAACAGTTGCAACCACTTTTTTTCGCTATGCTTTGAGATATTGACTTGATGTTTGGTATGTGGGTGTATAATGATAAGTTACAGATTAAGTTTACATTTTGTTCCAGTCCAATGATTTTTGGCTGAGTTATGGCCCTTGGACTATGAAATTTTGCCAAATATTTAGTTGTCACCACTTTTTTTCGCTATGTTTGGAGATATTGACTTGTTGTTTGGTATATGAGTGTATAATGATCAGTTACAGATCAAGTTTACATTTCGTTCCAGTCCAAAGATTTTTGGCCGAGTTATGGCCCTTGGACTTTGAAATTTGGCCAAATATTTAGTTGTCACCACTTTATTTCACTATGATTTGAGATATTGACTTGATTTTTGGTATGAGAATGTATAATCATAAGTTACAGATCAACTTTGAAATTCATTTTGTTATTCTTAGCCTATTACTGAGGGAATTAAAAAAAGGTGAAACATTTGTGAGCTTCCTTAATATTCACGGCGGGGACATTCGTATCGTTCCGACATATCTAGTTTTATTGTAAAAATTTTAATATGATTTCAGTGTCTCATCATGGAGCTGAGGAAGAGAATGAAATAGAAGATTTGAACCCACAGGAACCAAATTCCCCAGGAGATGGGAGGTATGTAACTATAAGTATAGTTTTTGAAATGGTTATTCATTGGAAAAAATATATGGTTGCATATTATTTATTGATCAATCAATTTCATGAGTAGCAAAAAATGTCAACAAAGTTAAAACTGATTCAAAGTAATAACTGGTATACCAATGGAAATACATGTAGTTAGTTACATTATTTATCAAATACAGTAAAACCTGTCTAAACCGAACCCTGGATAAAATGGAATCTTGTATAAATTAAATTTTAACTAAAAAGTTCAAATATAGGAACTCTGTTATTTTAACCTGTATAAACCGAACACCTGTCTATCCTGAACACAAAAGCTGTTCTCAGGGAAGTTCAGAACACCTGTCTATTCTGAACACAAAAGCTGTTTTCAGGGAAGTTCAGTTTAGACAGGTTTCACTGTACTTACATATGTTTTAGTTCAATTATAGAAACACAGTGTTGTAGCATAGTAGATATGTTTTGTTATACTAATTTTAACCAACAACTCCTCTAACTAACAGTCGTTGGAATTGACCCAAACTTTGTAACATTCCTTCTATTAACCTACAAATGAACACTATTATACCTATTTAAATTTCATACAATTTGATTTTTATTAGCTCACCTGACCCAAAGGGTCATGTGAGCTTTTGTCATCACTTTGCGTCTGTCATCGTCGTCGTCCGCGTCTGTAAACTTTTCATACTTTCTTCTTCTTCTTTGAAACCACTGAACTGATTTGGACCAAATTTGGCAGAAATGTTCATTGGGAGGTCCTCTACTAAATTTATTTTGGTACAGATCGGAAATCCAACATGGCCACCAGGGCCAATAATGTGTTCTGATTGGTTGAAACTTTGAAAATCTTCTTGTCAGAAACTACTCAGCCGATGGAATTGTAACATTATAGAAATGATGACTGGATGGTCCTCTACTAAATTTGTTATTTTTGTGCCGATCGCATATCCAAGATGGCCGCCATGACTCGACTTAGTTTTAACATAGAACCCTATGGGAAAAATGTTTAAAAAAAAAAATTTCTGAAAGCAGTAAGTCAATTTAAAGCAAACATGACATGAATGGTCCTTAGGTGGTCAACTTTCAAAATAATGTCATGTGACCCCGACCTCCATCCAAGATGGCCACCATCAGTGAACATAGTTTTAACATAGGACCCTATGGAAAAAATGTTTAAAAATTATTTCCTCTGAAACCAGTAAGTCAATTTAAAGCAACCGTGGCATGAATGGTCCTTAGGTGGTCAACTTTCAAAATAATGTCATGTGACCCCGACCTCCATCCAAGATGGCTGCCATCAGCGAACATAGTTTTAACATAGGACCCTATGGAAAAAATGTTTTAAAAAATTTTCCTCTGAAACCAGTAAGTCAATTTAAAGCAAACATGGCATGAATGGTCCTTAGGTGGTCAACTTTCAAAATAATGTCCTCCATCCAAGATGGTCGCCATCAGCAAACATAGTTTTACCATAGGACCCTATGGGAAAAATGTTTAAATTTTTTTTCTCTGAAACCAGTAAGCCAATTTAAATCAAACATGGCATGAATGGTACTTAAATGGTCAACTTTCAAATTTTGGTGCTGATCGGTAATTAAACATGGCTGCCAGGGGTAGATAATGTTTTCTGATTCGTCAATCTTTAAAAATCTTCTGGTCAGAAACTAATGATTCAATTGAATTTGTTTTCTGGTGTGAATGATCTATGGATGATCCTCTGCCTAAATTGTAAATTTGGTTCCGATTGGAAATTCAAGATGGACGCCATAGACGAACAAAGTTTAACATAGAAGCCTACAAGACCCAATGGGAATTTGTACTGAGTTGTTCTTCTCAGAAAATACCAAGCCAGTTGACTTGATTTGTTCTATGCTGCTCCTATCTGCAAACAGAAAGGCTTGAAAAATATGCTTGTTGATAACCTTCTTCAAGAATTAAAACTTAAGCAGTCTAATATACTTACCATGGGAGATTTTAATTTTGACTTTAGGTTTTCAGAATTTATGGAGCACACATTCAATAGTAAGCAAATTGTGTCTTAAGTCGCAAGAAAATATGAATCTTTGTTAGACTTCACGTTCCTAAGGATTTACCCTGCCCATTATTACCAGGTGAGCGATGACAGGCTCTCCAGAGCCTCTAGTTCAATTCCTCTTGCATTTCACAGTTGTATATGTAAATGAGATAAAGGTGACAGTGGCTATTGCAAAA
Organism: Gigantidas platifrons; assembly: GCA_002080005.1. NCBI lineage: Eukaryota > Metazoa > Mollusca > Bivalvia > Mytilida > Modiolidae > Gigantidas > Gigantidas platifrons. Next base: position 3,512 of record MJUT01046205.1, on the reverse strand, counting down.
AATCCTTATTAATTTTTTTTTCTTAATAATTTTCAGTTTTTACTGCCTGCTGTCATATTTTAGGATTGTTTAAAACCCTGTGAATTTTGTAGATTTTTTTTCTGGTTAAAGCACTGAAATCACAACTTTCTATATACTTATTGTAGAAATAAAAGTAAGTTCATTTAAGTCCATGGATAATAATTAAAAAAAACTATTAAAAAATATTTTGGTTAACTTGCAATTAAGTGATTTTGATATATTACTTGTGACTTACATGATATTTTTAAATACCCATAGATATAAAAGTTACAGCATATTATTCTATGTTTATAATAAATATCAGTTTGCATTTTGAGTTTGGGAATAGGAAATATTTGCAACTTTATGGCTACAAAAAACAAATGAAATCTATTTATTATAATAATCCAAAAATAATTGTAGTGAAATTGGAGAGACAGAAGAAATGAATGATGAACAAGATGACTTAGAGGAAGGAGAGACAATATCTGATAGATCTGAAAGAGAGGACGTTTCCATGGAGAGTGAAGGGGAGATTACTTCTGATGAGAGTGATGGAGAAATAAAAGATGAAAATGATCATAGTGATGGAGATGTAGACGAAATAGACAAAGATTATGATACAAATATGGAAGAAATTGACAAGGATGGGAATGAAGTGAAAGGTGGCAAAGGCAGTGGAAAAGACCACAATAAACAAATAGAGAATGAACATATCAGGGATAAAAATAAAGTTTACAGCAACGGAGATGAAAATGTTGTCAAGAAAATTGGTGGAAAGATGGAAGAGGTATAGAAAAAAATTTGTAAAGAACAAAATTATGATTTTGGGGGGGGGTTCCAAACATTATCTCAAGTTTTAGTTATTTGATTGACTTGAAATTTTGAAAATGACTTTAGAGGGTCAGGTTCCAATTCTTTAATTCCCACATTTGTTATACCCCCGCTCTACCGGAGGAGGGGTATACTGTTTTACCTCTGTCCGTCCTTCCATCCGTCCCAAGATATATTTCGTCGCATTTTTCTCAGCAACTATTGATGGCAGAAATCTGATATTTGGTCACAAGCTTCATATAGGTACCCCCATATCATGGGAAGTGTTTTTGGACCCGTCCTATTCCTACTTCCTGTTTGCCGAGGGGGTATCATAAGTGAGCATTAGCTCACTGTTCATCTTGTTGTTGATGAGTTATGCCCCTTAGTTATGCATAAAATGTTGTTTTTGTTGGTTTTTCTAGCATTAACTCAAACTCTATATTAGATTTACATTGTTTAGCTAAGGGAATATGAGTAAAAAGTTTTTTGTCTCAAAAAACCTCAAAATTGCTTGCTCAAAATATGTAGGTATAAACAGGTGATTCTAACATGACCTCACTTTTTCCCTTTGTTAAAAAAGACAGAATTATTTCCGCAAGCGTATGTATAAATTACCGTCTTCCAATCAAAGTATACTACCGTATTTGTAGTCTTAGACATATCAGAATTGAAATAAATCATGGAAGCCAGAATGTGTTTTGAGTTTTAACATGGAATGGCGGATATTAGTAAATTTTATCCCTCGCTTCTGGCTCTGGATAAAATACTAATATCCGCCAATCCATGTTAAAACTCCCAACACATTCTGGCCTCCATGATTTATTTCTTAAATCATACAGGTTCAGGTTCCAGTTTCTCTATTTGTATGTCTTATTTAAAAATTTATAATATTATTATATAATGTTCCATAAAATGAAGAATGTCAGTGACATATTGACAGTTTTGTTGAATAACACAATTTGAAAGAAAACATTTCCTGTTTTAAGAAAAAAAAAATATTTTATTGATTTATGAAAAGATACAATTGAAAATTTTCCGTTTCTTTCTTTCTTTCTTTTGTGTTGTAGACGCCTAGATTTTACAGAAAATGACAAATGGTTTTGAATGAGAAAATCATTTAAATTTTTTTTTTCATTTTGAAAAGCAAATGAATGACGATCCTTTTTGAACGAAATAAAATATGAGAATTCTTGGCTCAGATCCGTTAATTTTTCAAAAAAGTGTTGAAAAAAGTTCAAATGTGATTAATTTTGCCACTTTATCTGTTTCTCATTCTTTTGAATGTTTTTTGAAAGAAATGAAAAGTTGCAAAGAGGAAGATTGTCAGAGGACACTAGTATAAAAGTTTTGTTTACACAAAGTGGGATTTTTCTCAGCAATCAATTATCTTTATAAATTGAGAACTTATGTGTCAAAGAGATTTCTAATCTTATGGAATAATTTCAAAGATGATGAATAGCCCTGGATGCCATGGTTTTATTTTGTCGTGCAGACGTAGGATTTAGTAAAATCTTAAGCTTGTATTTGTTGTAAAATTAAAAAATCAATAGCTATGAGAGCTCTATGTCCAGTTTTGATACACAATAGCATAATCAATAGGCTGTACTTCAATTTCAAGCCATTGAAGATGACCATGCATTAGAGAAACGTAATTAATTAGGCAGTATTCGAGGATATACAGGAGATTAATTTGATAAAGTGAAATTGTAAGCCACTTAGAAATATTGACTTTTTTTTCTCATTTCCATTTTTCTCTAACCATGAAAATAAGACAAAAGAAAATGTCAACTGACCAGACAGAATTAAATGTAAATTTCTCAATAGTTTTTTTTTTTAATCAAAGGGAGACAACCTTTCAATATATTTTCAAATTTTCTAAATAGCTTCAGACAGGCATATGGTGGTTTTCTCCGGTTTTCTCCACCAATAAAGCTGACCGCTACGATATTACTGAAATATTGTTGAAAGTGGCATTAAACACCATTACCCCTAACCCTTTAGTTATAAGGTTCAAAGGTGCCTTCAACACAGTTTCTTAGTCCTGGTGTGTGGCATGCATTTCTATCATCTATATACCTTGTTAGATTCAAGTAAAATGTATACCCAAACTATAGATAGAAATATCTCAGTCACGTTCGAAAACTACAATTTTTCGTCAAGAATTTATGTCCCTTAAAGATGTAAAAAAAAAAGTGTAAAAGGGGTCTTGTTCTCACATTAGTATAATAATTCTTCAACAGATTCTAACAAACTTTATATATTAGGTATATATCAAGAATATGTTTTCAAAAAGAATTTTATTATTACTATCACTGAGTCAATACCTCTGGTGGTTGACTATTAGTCCCCCGAGGGTATCATTCGCCCAGTAGTCAGTGTTTCGACACTGACATGGTTTATTAGATATACAATGTATTTATTATTGAAATTTACAGTTCCTAAATAATGTAATTATTATCAAAACTAAGGTTCTCCTCCTTCAGACATAGGTTACCAAACTAAGGTTCTCCTCCCTCAGACATAGGTTACCAAACTAAGGTTCTCCTCCCTCAGACATAGGTGACCAAACTAAGGTTCTCCTCCCTCAGACATAGGTGACCAAACTAAGGTTCTCCTCCCTCAGACATAGGTGACCAAACTAAGGTTCTCCTCCTTCAGACATGGGTTACCAAACTAAGGTTCTCCTCCCTCAGACA
>MJUT01046204.1:37835-57505 GCA_002080005.1 Gigantidas platifrons | reverse complement strand
AGTCAGTGTTACTATCACTAGGTCGATATCTCTGCTGGTGGATTATTGGTGATCGAGGGTATCATCCGCCCTGTAGTCAGTGTTACTATCACTAGGTCGATATCTCTGCTGGTGGATTATTGGTGATCGAGGGTATCATCCACCCTGTAGTCAGTGTTACTATCACTAGGTCCATATCTCTGCTGGTGGACTATCGGTGATCGAGGGTATCATCCAGCCAGTAGTCAGTGTTTCGGCACTGACATGGTTTAATAGATATATTTAGAATTGAATTTTACAGTTTCTAAGTAATTTAGTTATTACTAAAGCTACGGTTCGCATACCTCATGCGATGCAATAAATGCCTATCACCATGGAACTTTGAGTTCGTATTCCGCTCATTGCGAGGTGTACTCGATACAACATTATGCGATAAGGTTTGTCAGTGACGTTTTTCTCTCTCTCTCCTGTTTCATCAACAAATAAATCTGACCGCCTATTTATAACTGAAATATTGTTGAAAGTGGCGTTAAACACCATATCCCCGACCCGCCTTCTAACGTAGGCTGCCATTGTCGACTTAAAGTATCTTGTTCGGCGCTTTTGGTTTCTTGTCCCTAAGCACTTTAAGTTATTTGACTTTCCAGTTTATTTGTCTATGAGTATATCTGATGAAGGTTGCTCCAGAAATGTGTCGTGTATGTCTACGTTGTTATATCTAACATGGATTATTAATTACATTTAATATATATATGAGTTAGGTAGTTGGATTACTTAACAACGTATACAAGCCTATCACCAATACGGCGTGGGTTTGCACCCGGCTTTGTAAATTACAACAACGGGTGCACTCGATTCGCAGCCGCAAGTGATAAAGCTTACCAGTTGCTTGCCCATGGTCTGTGGTTCTCTCCGAGCAACCCGGCTTCTTCCACCACTAAAACATGGTCGCCATGATATAGCTGGAATATTGCTGAAATTGGCGTTAAGCACAATAAATCAATCAATATATATATAATATACATACAACGTCTGAAAAACCAGTCAACGATCAACCTTATTTTTATATCTAGTTTATCTAATGCCATCGTATAACAATCACGCCGTCTTTGAGGTTTCTTGTATTTTATTATTAAATTTCCCTCCTGTTTTTATCTTTTCTTCTTTACATGAAATAACATTATGCTTACCGTCTTTTATCTAATAAGTAACCTTTTTGTACTGAATCATTATCTATTATCATTATTTTTTCTTATATGAAAGATATTCAATAATGATAATAGATATTTATCATTATATAGATATATGTTATTTGTGAAATTAATAAGAAATGACATCATCATGTTTTTACATGTCTAATTGTATGTGTTGACTTTGAAATCATTTATTGAATTTGTCTGCATCCAATCAGAATTAATTATTACTGCATGTGCGCCATTTTATTCAATGAAGACATTAATTATTATAGTAATATGGAGAAGATGGTTTCTTGTTCCTTTTCCTTTGATCTTTGATAGTTTCTATCTATTTCATTTTGACATTTGTGTTATTTTTATAGTTGTATCTTTATATACATTTTGTTCTGTAAGTAGTTGTAAATGAAGTTTCTTTCTCTCTTGTGACCAAACAAGAAATATTTACATTGTAATAAAATCGTAGATATCATATTTAGTGCGCACGACGCGTTACTGGAATAACCTTCATTATGTACGTTACTGGAATAACGTTCATTATGTACGTTACTGGAATAACCTTCATTATGTACGTTACTGGAATAACCTTCATTATGTACGTTACTGGAATAACCTTCATTATGTACGTTACTGGAATAACCTTCATCATGTACGTTACTGGAATAACCTTCATCATGTACGTTACTGGAATAACCTTCATCAGGTACGTTACTGGAATAACCTTCATTATGTACGTTACTGGAATAACCTTCATCATGTACGTTACTGGAATAACCTTCATTATGTACGTTACTGGAATAACCTTCATCATGTACGTTACTGGAATAACCTTCATTATGTACGTTACTGGAATAACCTTCATCAGGTACGTTACTGGAATAACCTTCATTATGTACGTTACTGGAATAACCTTCATTATGTACGTTACTGGAATAACCTTCATTATGTACGTTACTGGAATAACCTTCATTATGTACGTTACTGGAATAACCTTCATTATGTACGCTACTGGAATAACCTTCATCAGGTACGTTACTAGAATAACCTTCATCAGGTACGTTACTCGAATAACCTTCATTATGTACGTTACTGGAATAACTTTCATTGTGTACGTTACTGGAATAACCTTCATTATGTACGTTACTGGAATAACCTTCATCAGGTACGTTACTGGAATAACCTTCATTATGTACGCTCAGTCAAAAGATTAGAAAGCCAAATAATTTAAAGGTTTGGGAGCAATAGATCAAAGGTCCTAGACAGGATAGACAAAACGTCTACGGTCACCTATACATGAGGGAGAAGAACCTTAGTTTTATTAATAATTACATTATTTAGGAACTCTAAATGTAATCCTCGTGTGCATAGTAAAATGATCAAAAGAAGTTATCATTTCTGGAAACCCTAGCTTCCATGATTTTATTCATTATTTCCCGCTTTCGTAAACGTATATTGATATATAAAAGCAAATAAAATAGTATGCATATTAACATATCTTTGTTTTTCTTTATGATGTTGTCAGTTTTACAATGGCGTCGATTTCATGTACATTTAAAATCTTTAAATACATCTTATCCATTTTCCGTCCAATTTTAAATTATTTGACTTTTCAATATTTCGATATTAAGCTTTACCTGTTAACGGTTATTCCAGAAACGAACCTGATGACAGTTATTCCAGAAACGAACCTGATGACGGTTATTCCAGAAACGAACCTGATGACGGTTATTCCAGAAACGTACCTGATGACGGTTATTCCAGAAACGTACCTGATGACGGTTATTCCAGAAACGTACCTGATGACGGTTATTCCAGAAACGTACCTGATGACGGTTATTCCAGAAACGAACCTGATGACGGTTATTCCAGAAACGAACCTGATGACGGTTATTCCAGAAACGTACCTGATGACGGTTATTCCAGAAACGAACCTGATGACGGTTATTCCAGAAACGAACCTGATGACGGTTATTCCAGAAACACGTCGTGCGCACTAAATGTGATATCAATGTTTTTATTAACATGACGATTAGGAAAATAGTGTTGAAATATTTTGAATCTGTCTATATTTCCGTGACGGTGACACAGTTGTTGCTGTTAAATTAATGTAGATATTATCACCGTAGTTACATATGTTAAATTAATGTAGATATTATCACCGTAGTTACATATGTTAAATTAATGTAGATATTATCACCGTAGTCACAGATGTTAAATTAATGTAGATATTATCACCGTAGTTACATATGTTAAATTAATGTAGATATTATCATCGTAGTTACAGGTGTTAAATTAATGTAGATATTATCACCGTAGTCACAGATGTTAAATTAATGTAGATATTATCACCGTAGTTACATATGTTAAATTAATGTAGATATTATCACCGTAGTTACAGGTGTTAAATTAATGTAGATATTATCAGCGTAGTTACATATGTTAAATTAATGTAGATATTATCACCGTAGTTACAGATGTTAAATTAATGTAGATATTATCACCGTAGTTACATATGTTAAATTAATGTAGATATTATCACCGTAGTTACAGATGTTAAATTAATGTAGATATTATCACCGTAGTTACAGATGCTAAATTAATGTAGATATTATCACCGTAGTTACATATGTTAAATTAAAGTAGATATTATCACCGTAGTTACAGATGTTAAATTAATGTAGATATTATCACCGTAGTTACATATGTTAAATTAATGTAGATATTATCACCGTAGTTACAGATGTAGCAATATTTGTTAAACAATAAACAGTAAGTTAGGACTGTTGTAGATTTTGTGAGTTTGTGGTCGTTTAGTGCTTAGTGTTTTGTACACATAAATATGTTGAACATTTTCTGCTTTTCTAGTTCTCAGCATTGACATATACTAAATAATGCGCATCTTGTGTATGCGACAGGAGTGTTACAATATATTTATCTTGTCTTTTTGTAAATTACTTTAAGAATTGTAAATAGGATGTTTTTTTTAAATTCCTTCGCCAACTGAAATTACTTTGTCTTTCAAAATTTACGCTTAAATATATATTTACAGATATGTGCTAATCACCACAACATTATGTGATAAAGTTTGTCAGTGAATTGCGGCAGTACGTTGGTTGTCTCCGGGTATTCCGGTTTCCTCCACCAATAAAACTGACCGCTACTATGTAACTGAAATATTGTCGAAAGTGGCGTTAAACACCATAACCGAATCCCTGTAGTTGCTACACTGTATGCATCTATAAACAAGCAACCATATATATATATCCAAACTATTTATAATATGATCCAAAAAAAAATCCAAGTAAAAAATAATTTTAAAATAATATAAAGATGAAGTTAATATATCAACTGTTGAATTGTGTTATAAGATAGATAAATAAATAGGAGTGTTCGTCGAGCTAATTAATGTTGTCATAATCCCTAATTTGCATAATCAGTTATTAATGACTTGTTGGTGGATAACAAAACAAGTAATGGCTTTGGACATACATTTTTAAATTTTAAACATTTCTGTTATTTGACAATCGATTTCCTGTAGGAATGAAATTTAAAATTTAAAACATTCATATTTTTTTTTATGTTGACTTGCATTTTTAAAATGTTGAAATATTTGTTTTTCTTGGACAGATTTGAAATCCTGCAATTTTGGACATAATTAGTCGTCTAGCTTCTTTAATTAATGCATAACTTTAAGGTTAACGGGAATGTGGGTAACATTCATATTGTGATGAAGAGCTAGTCAAAAAATTTTCATTTCAGAAAGAATTGTATTATTATTATTATTATTATTAAAATTGACTCTCAATAAAATATTAATTGGAAAATTGACTCTGTTACCAAAAAAAATAAAATAAAATAAAATAAATAAATAAAACGGATGCGGTCACGTTACTCAATGATACCGAGACTAAAAGACCTATATGAAGAGATAATCGCAATGCAACTATGCAATTGTTAGTGAGAAATTTTCAAAGTTAGGTACAAATTATTTGGAATTAATAAAAACGAAAGACAAAATATAAACACAGTCGAGATCAGGTGAAAAATCTAATAGAAAAATCGATACTGCTAACAAATATTCATGACCGCTCACTTCTCTGGCTTGGTACAAACACTTCAATAAACAGTGGCTAGGTTACCCAGTTTCAAAGGCCCAAGCATTCCCTATTAGGATGCAGTCATGCCAGTGTTTTCCCACAGGTGAGAAAATGCCAAACCTCATATATAACTGGGTGAACCTGGTTCTTTTAGAGAACTTAAGAGTACCAATATTGTGCTTAGTATATAATACACTAGACACTCGATGTCTCGAACTCGAATAGACTGCCAAAGCGTGTTCGAGTGGTCGCTATTTCTGAGAGAAAAACCAAATCTGGTTCTGATATGAGAAAGTCTTATTATGCTATGATAAAGATCCGATTTTTGAAAAGTAAAAACAGAAACGATTTGATCACGAAGGCATTTTTCAAAGGTTAGAAAACATAGTTTCTCTGTTTTCCTGGTCTATTTGGTTGACACAGAAATTGTCATATGTATAATATTAGTTCTATTAAATAGTCATCGGGAGTCATAATACTCAACATTGAACAAGAATCTAATGTTCTATGCCACCTCTCTTCATCAGTACCACAAGAGATATAATTTAATTTCTACAATGTGTTGATTTCTTCCGAAACACTTTTTGAAAGATAAGATGATATTCCTGCTTCAATAGCTTAGTACTAGAGGACGGTGACGTTATAAGGTCTGAATACAAAAGTTTACTGCAAGCTCGAGCGTAAGGTAAAGTTGTGGAATAGAAATGTGGGAACGGTTGTGATATTACAATGAAGGTGTGGAAAATTTATAATGGGAAAATTGATGTCGTCTCTTTTCTGATAGAAAGTTGACCATTTGTTTTCAAATTTGAGGTAATGGTCAAATTTATTATTATTAATATAAAAGGTAAAATATCAGTTGATCGCAACATTAAAATAAATGATAAACAACCAAATTCTATTGAAATATAGCAAAACAATTGACAACTTCCGCCAAATATAGCAAAACAATTGACAACTTCCGCCAAAAAAAAAAAAAAAACGGGAACCAGACCATATTCATAATGCAATTTTATATTATTTTAGGTCTACTTAATACAACATTATGTGATAAAGCTTATCAGTAACTTGCGACAGGTCTGTGGTTTTCTCTGGGTACTCTGGTTTTCTCCACCAATAAATCATTATTATTATTATATACCGCCACGATATAACTGAAATATAGTTGAAAGCGGCATTAAATATCATCACCCTAACTCTATTCTATATGTATACATGAATGATCTTTAGAATAGTTCTGATCCTTGTTGGCCCTTAATTGGAAATAAACAATTTGAACATAAAACGATAATAAAGTAATATTTATTGTTGATTATATAAACAATTATATTCAAAGTATACATGTACTTTCTATTTCAACTGACTGTGTCTGTTTTGTAGCTAACTATAATCATTGCCAAATTTAAATGTTATCACAGGTGGAAAACACGTGCTAATGGATTTTGGAGCTGTTCTGACAGTATGATATTTTCCGTTTTTAATTTAAAAAAAATGTGTAATCATAAAAATGAGACATTATTATTTCCCTTCAGATCATATTTTTATATTATATATTTATGATATGTATATAGTGACATTTTTCTCCGGGTACTCCGGTTTCCTCCACTAATAAACCTTACCGCCACGATATAGAAATAGACCGCCACGATATAGCTGAAAGATTGTTGAAAGTGGTGTTAGACACCATAAAACACTTTGATTTTGAACTAAGCAGTGCGATATATACAATGTGAAGTTTGTGTATGCTTTAATAGGAAATCGGATAACTTGAAGAAATCACAGGATGAAATACATTCCAAATCGACGAAAACTTGCTGAAATATTGAGTTGACTATCATCAAGTTGATTGACTTAACCTCTCTAAGCACCACTAGTTTTAGTGGTGTTCACGTTTCTCAATCTTAGTTTTTCTGTGTAGTTTTGTATACCATTGTTTCTTCTGTTTTCACTTTTCTTTTCTCCATTTTGTTGTCCGTCCTTCATCGCTTTACGGGTTCTGCTAACAACTGAGGTATGAGGTATGAGTCAAACTTTTTTTTCACTCTTGAAATCGACGTATGCCTCCAAGAGTACATAAACTTGATTTAAATGGTATACCACCAAAGCTATCTGCGGTTCGTGTTTACCTCCAGTTGTCTGTAGGAACGCTCATGTCGTATTTACGTTTGTTATTTGTATTTGTTTGCTAATAGTGGTGTCAAACATATATTGTGTTGTGATTTTACTGTGCTTGTCTTCGTCTTTTGTACCCTGTGTTGCCAGTTTCGCTTGATTTTCTATTTCTAATTGCCCCTTCGGTTTTCTCTAACGTTTATTCGAAATGCTGACTAGCAGAAGACATACAATATTCCACCGTTACAAATCCACTGTTTGTACCTTATGTAATTTTTTTAATTTTTAGTCTGTAACTTGTTATGGTATTAATGTTGTGATATTTGTATTGTATTGAATTATATGCATTCAAGCCCTTTGGGGTAAATGTTTACATAATAAATTACATGAATTATTACTTATTTAATTTTTCACTGGAATTTGGGATTTGTCCCTATTGTCCTGTTGTTTTTGCATTGTACCATATGTCATAAGTAAAACAAAGACATATTTTATATATTTGTTTATATCCCAAAATAGCTATGACTTAATTAACTGTAGTGACAGTATCTTACTCCTACACAACAAGCTCCTCTAAATTACCTACCATGTTATCCACATTTTTTCCACCATTGAAACGTTGGATTATTCAGCTTTGTCCTCCTTCTAAATAAAGAAACAAGTAAAGCACAAAACAACAAACAAACAAAAAAACAACAAAACAAACAAAAAAATTATGCTCAAAAGCTATATGAAGATACTGGATGGGACTCTCTTAACGAGAGAAGGCGAAACATAAACTTATCAAATTTCATGACATGTTCCATCACCATACCCCTGAATACGTAAGCAATATTGTTCCTCAACAACTTTCCGAGGTTCATAACTACAATACAAGACGAGCAAATGATATACAAAATTTACATTGTAGAACTTCTTATTACAAAAACTCGTTTCTCCCATCAGTAATTAACGAGTGGAACTCCATTCCAGATGAAATAAAACTAAACGCATCAAAACCCACATTTAAAACATATCTTAATTCAACAAATTGTAAAATACCAAAATATTTCAACTATGGTCCAAGGAAAGGACAGGTTCTTCACACCAGACTCCGGTTAAATTGTAGTAGCTTAAATGACCATCTTTTTTCTAAACATTTGACGGACTCCAGACTTTGTAGCTGTGGACAGATAGAAAATGTTAAACACTATTTATTACATTGTAACAACTTCACCAACATTCGTGAACGAACGATTGGAACACTGAATAGAAATATTAGTTTAAATACTTTACTTTTTGGTAGTCAACTTCTAACTTGTAATGAAAATGAACGCATCATTGACGTAGTTCAATCCTTTATTATTGACAGTGGGAGATTCGGTCATTGAAACCATAGCTAAACTTAACATCGTTATTAATATAAATGTACAAATTCAACATCCAGGGAAAGGTAGATTCCATCATAAACCGACAACAGGTGGATACTTACACAATACTTTCACAATTCAATTAGATTGTTATTATACCATATGTTATATTTACATGTCATCTACATTATATTGATTTCATTTTAGGGAAACAGATTAATAATAGCTTGTCTAGTTTCTGAATCCCTCTATGTTTTTGTTATGTATTTTGTATGTTATAACATGTGCTTATTGAATAAATATGTTTAAAGTAAACAAAAAAAAAACAAAAAACAAAAAAACAAACAACAAACCAAACTAAATAAAAAAAAACTGAAAAAAACAAAAAACAAAATAAAGGAAAAACAAAAAATAAAAATAACAAAAAACAAAACGCAAACAAACAATAATCTCAATATCGGTGCAATATGTAAACACATACATGTTTACCCAAAATTTTATCATAATTGTATCTTACATAACATTTGTATTTTGCATAGCTGCATGAACGTAATCACGTCCATGATCAATTGGTACTAATGTACCAAAATTACTAAGATTTAATAGACTTCGACAATAACAAAAAAAAAACCTTAATTAATTATCGAAATGTATGCCAAAAATATGACATAGAATTTGTATGTACTATTAAGCCATATGTGATTGTAAGTCCTGAAAAGTCTTTGGATTTATTTAAACTATTTCAAATGAATTATAGGTTTATGTTATGGTGTTTCACTCCACTTTCATCAATATTTCAGTTATATCGTGGTGGCCAGTTTTATTGGTGTAGGAAACCTGAATATACCATAGAAAAAAAACACCGACGTGCGGCAAATCACTTACAAACTGTATCACCAAATGAATTATAAAAGATAAACAAAATAATATACATTAAATTCAATAATAATTACAAGACGGTTGATTGATTGATGTTTAAGGCCAACTTTAGCTCTACTTCAACTAGAACACATTTTATTATTAACTTAAACACCAGTACGTGGCGGTGACTTAATAGCATGTGGATATCTGGAAATGAAACGTCACAAGTCCAAAATAATTTTCCCAGTATCAATTACTAATACAATGTTCATTTATTTAAGGACCTTGTTGAAATAAAAGTTAATAAATATAATGGCGTGTAGTTTATTTGTTATTTTTTGGTAATATTATTATAATTAGCATATATTACCGTGTATTATGTTACAGCATATTACTTGTAATGAATATATATCATTTTCGCCTTTGTTAGTGGGCGGTCTTTGTGACTACACGTCGGCGGCAGAATCAATGTCTTTGATCGTTCATCATATATCAGTTCTACAGAAGATCTTGAACTACCGGATCGAATACACCTCTTCATTGGGTAAGATATTATCTTTTTTGTATATATATATTCAATGTGGAGCATAATTTATGGCTGGTTATCTCAACTTCCAATCTCTTTGCTACTTTTAACTGATATTCTTCCTCTAGTAATCAAAAACTGGAGTCTATTTCTCCAAAACAATTACAAAGACCCTGATAACTATTCAACATATCAAATAAATCTTTATTGTTAAAATATCCCACATAATGACTCGTAGGAAATTGATATGTGTAATTAAATCATTCACGTTAGACAATCATAACATGTGACGTAGAATTAATCGGAATATGTTGACTTCCAAATAGTACACGGACTTTGACCTTATAATCGATGACATCACAATTTTTAATTTATTACTTTATATAATTTAATGAATAATTTAAATTTATTGAATATTCATAGATATTATTCATCATACATTCTTAATTTAATTAACATCGCTCCTATGAATATTAATTATAAATATAAATGACGAAAATAGAGGAATAGATGTATTTATAGATAAAATAATAATAATGATAATATGTGCTTATGGTGTTTAACGCCACATTGAACATTATTTCAGCTATATCATGATTGTATATAATAATAATAATAATATTATTTGCATTGGAAATTGGATGTTCATTTCGTATGCATATAGCCATGAAGAAAACCCCTTTTGAAGTTTAGTTTCCCATGCTTATGTTATTTTGTTTTGTTGTTCGGTATGTTTCTACACTTCTCATACTTGGGTACTCTGATTTCATCCTGCGTCTTCTATCTTCTCTCGTTTTCTGTACATTTTGTGGTAGCTGTCTACGATGTCCCCTTTAACTATGGATATGTCCGTTTAATCTTGTCCATCTCTATAATCTAAAGTTGACATAAATTAACATAAATATTAAATAAATACTTCAGTCACTGCAGTTTTTAATACTAATTGTATTCGTTAAATAAAATTTTAATGAATGGCTCAATTTGTTTCTCTTTCAACAAACTATGTAGTTGTGTAATATATTTAATTTCATTCTTTTTAATTTTTCTTTTAGGTACACATGCTGTGGAAAAAACCCAAGAAGAGTTGGGTTATTAGAATATCAAAATATATGTGTTCGAGGAAACACCGGATACATATTATTTACATTGCTCTCGGAATATATAACTACCTTATTGACAAGTATTCTGTCACTTAAGTACAGATGACAAGATATGACATTACCATTCGATTGTGTTTCCAAGTTGGCAATTGTTCTCCTTTGTCTTCCGTTTACCTCCTGTACTATCTTACATTTAAACGATAGTTGATTAGCTCGTCTCTCTTCTATGGCTTAGGACTATTTCAATACTATTTCAGTTATATCGTGGTGGTCAGTTTTATAGGTAGAGGAAACCGGAGAAAACCACCGACCTGCAGCAAGTCACTGACGAACTTTATCAGATAATGTTGTATTAAGTACACCTCGCCTGAGCGGGATTCGACCTCACGATGTTAGTGGTGATAGGCACTGATTGCATAACTAGTTGTAAATCCAACTACCATATGATCACGACTACGACGACCCCACGACATTGTGTTTTAATTTCCTGCCCTAACAACACACAAGATTAACAAAAAATTGAATAAATACTATAGAAAATTCATTTCCGTCTGATCTAGCTTTTTCGTCATTTCTTATAGTATTCTTGTTTTGATATAGAAGATTAAAAAAATACCTTTGAAATTTAAAATATTTAGCTAATTTATTATTTTATATCATAAGAATCAGAATAAATTATAGTCTGGTAATCTAATAAAAATATTTCAGTTTCAAAAAAGCAGCATTGATCGGAGGCCTATAGTACAAAACTTATTAAATACAATTTCACTGATCTGTTTTTCATCACCCATATATTTTCTTAAGTTTTCTACAGCCAAATATTGAAAAAAAAAAAAAAAAAAAAGATCATTGGAGCAAGGTGCTCGGGAAGTGAAGTATTTCCTAGCGTTTGTCGTATTATTCTTCTTATATTAGATATATATATTGTCAGTATAAAAGCTGATTCAGAGACAATGATCATCGTTTGACTGGTAGTGTACAGTTGGTATGTCAAATAATATTTTTCTGTTTATGATTCTTCATGTTGACACATAACATGTAGCTACATATCCAAATATTAAAGCAATCTTCAAATCACCATGAAACAAGCGTTATAGTGAAACCCAAAGGGGTTATCAAGAATAGACAATCCAGATAAACTGGCAATACTGGATACACAAGACGCAAGATGAAGACAAACAAAACAGAAAAACACTACACAACACAATATGTGCTGGACACAACTATGAGCAAGCACATAGATAACGAAAATAAGACATGACCCTCCTACAAACAATATATTATACTGAACAGATGCAACAACAACGAACACAACAAGGCCACACAAATATATGAAACCAAAATGGCAAAAGCATGAACAATAAAAAGGAGTTACAAACCACATTGTCGGGACATTTCAAAAATCAAATAGAAAAATCATAGAAAGATGCGAAGTTGACACCACTGTATACATACACATATACATGTACATGACTGCTCACTTATCTGACTTTTATTGTTGTTCTACATTGTATAGTCACAGTGGGATCTTCAACAAAGAGCATAATTCATATGCCTAAACTAAAGGTAAAATAAACCTATACAATAGAGCAGGAACTGCTTCTTACCCTTCCGGAGAACGTGAGTTCATTCCCGGTTTTTAGTGTGGTTCGTGTTGCTCGATGTTTTATATTCTCCGTAGTGCTTTGCAGATCGTTTCTTGTCTTTTGTCCTTTTCCTCTTGGACATTTTGTTGTCTGTCCTTCTTCAATTTACGGGTTCTGATTAACCCTTTGGTATAATCAAACTGTTCTATATATCAACTCAGAATACGTTCACACAAAGAAACAAAATGCAGAGATGCATAAAATTAAACAGAAATCCGTTAACACCCCATCGGACAGAACGACCTCCACCACAACATGGTGACGAATTTCATTATGTATTACAGCGTCCAAATTTTGCAACTGAAAGAAAAAATACCCGAGCATTTTCCCAGATTCGTGCCGAATACGTATATCGAATTTTATGTCAAGTCAATGCACTGTTATTGTCTTTATACTGCAATCATTAGTGACATTAATGGATACTACTACCAATATTCAAATTATTTAAAAAGTTAGTTACCCCCAAGAGGCCCCAACTGATTTCTAAATGTTATAAACGGTCAGTGACCGTTTATCACTTGTAAATATACTGTCAACGCATTTTGACTGCTGAAATAGAACGATTGCAGTATAAATGTATTAAAACTGTCATCATTATTTAACAAAAAGAAACCTGAAACTATTCGTAAATGATATGTAGATTTATTGATATAATAAATAAGAAAATTAGTTCTCCTTGAAAAAATCCATAACACCTCTGTTAGTATTAGTATTATTTGTTTTTAATGTTTAATCTGTATTTACTTTCACAGGCGCTCGTGGCACGGACTTACCACCCCTTTTTTCTAACTTTCACTTGTTTCCGATCCGACATCCCGTAGGTTCAATACGTTGGCTACTTTTTCAGACGTTTATATGTATATATAACTTTATTCCATAAACCAATGATACAAAGGTTACAGAGTGAGAGTGTTCAAATTAATACAAAGTAAACACAGGCGCTCGTGGCACGGACTTACCACCCCCCTTTTTTCTAACTTTCTGTTTAAAAATTTATTTTCAATAAGATTTCTTTATTTCTTTATTATTTCATCTCTTTTTCCTTATTTTAACTTGTTCGTGTCAATATTCATATAATCTTATGTTAATATCAAATTGCATGTGTCGACCCTATAGATACTAATAATCCACAAGGCAAGGTTTAAAAATCGTACCCCTGCTCGCTTCGAGTACATTTATTGCACCTTATTTCCATTATGTCATTAAAACTAGGACATGTATCCATTCCTAAAAGACCCGTCTTTCCGCCCCTGTTTTTGCTTTGTGCATACAATAGCTCAGTTCTCCAGAATTTTAAGATTTTCACACATTTATTGCCAGATTTTTCGTATAAAGACCCACGTTTGACGGAAGTGACGTACCACTGCATTAACTGAAATTGTAGAACACGAACTTGCGGAACATGTTAGAACATTGCCATCTTATATTCAGGACACAACCGATTTCTTAAATAAACTGTCAAGTATTACACAACCCTTGCCACCTAATTGTATCATGCTTTGTATGGACGTAAAAGCTGCATACACCAGAGTACCGCGTAAAGAAGCAAGGGAATCCGTAAAAGAAGCTCTGGACAACAGACCGGTCAAAAACATACCAGCAGATGAAGTACTACGCATGATGGATATGGTGCTCGAAAACAACAACTTTTCATTTGACGGAAAACATTATTTACAAACTGAAGGAACTGCTATTGGCTCGCATTTAGGTATGAACTATGAGTGCACTTTTTTAGCAACATTTGAAACATCTTTATTTGAAAAATCGGAAAAAACGCCCTTAGCATACTTCCGATTTGTAGACGACATATGGGGCTTATGGATAGATGGAATAGATGAACTGCAAAAATTTCACAAAACTGCGAATTCAATACATCAACGCATACAAGCAGATTTACGACACTCCAACAATAAATTAGAGTTTTTGGACGTTTTGACTATTATAGATAAAGACATTTTAAAAACAGACTTATATGCAAAACCGACCGATAAACATATATATTTGCATTCTCAATCTTCACATCCGAACTACATGAAAACATCAATACCATATGGTTTAGGAGTTAGATTGAAACGAATTTGCTCCGAGGAATCAGCATACAAATTACAAAGGAATGAAATCAAGAAATATCTAAGTAAACGCGGATATTCAGGCAGTACCGTTGGACAAGTTAAGTACAAGTAACCTTTTAACATATAGGACAAACAAATCCAAGACAGACAGGGTGCCGTTGGTCTTGACTTACTCAAAAGGCTTACCGCACGTCCGGCAAATTATTAAGAAACATATGACGATGCTATACAAATCCTATAAAATGAAAAAAGTCTTTGACAAACCCCTTATTTTAGCATTTCGACGCGACAAAAACCTGAAAGACATTTTAGTGCACAAAAAGCATAATAGCATGTACTTTAAACAAGCAAATAAATGTGAACCTTGTGGACGAAACTGCGCAATATGCCCGTATGTACGCAACACGCAATTCTTTGGAAACTATGAAGGGAAGACATTTGGCGTGACAAATTTTATTAACTGTACGACAGCGAATGTGTTATATGCATTATTTTGCAAGAGTTGCGACTGCTTTATTTATGTAGGGGAGACTAGTGATACTCTTTATCAAAGACATTTACTTAACCTTTCCTTAATTCGAAGACAAAAACCAGATCCTGTTGCATTACATTTTAATTCTGCGAACCACTCAGTCAACGATTATGAAGTAGTTGCTCTTGAAAAAATTTGTGGTGATGATATATATAGACAGACGATAGAAAATTTATGGATAAAAAAATTACGGACTTATAAGCCGCACGGAATAAATACAAAAACGTGACGTTCTCATTCACGAAAATTTAATTGTAAATTGTGACGTTATTCATTGTGATTGTAGATGTTGTTACTAACGCATAATAAAGTTCCGCTGAAGAAGGCCGGCTTGACCGGTCGAAAGCTCCGGATTTGAATTTAAGAGATTATGTTATATATATATATATATACATCCCGTAGGTTCAATACGTTGGCTACTTTTTCAGACGTTTATATGTATTTATATGTATATAATTTAATTTGATTTGAATATTTCAATCTGATTGGCCAATCCGCCTGGAGAAAATTTTGGTTGGTATTGTGACGTCACCAACGTGTTCATCCGCCAACGACAAATTCAAATAGTCACTTGAAATAATCGTAATTAAAATCGAGGAATCATTAAATTTTGTTGTGCAAATTAAATTATAAGGAATATTTGAAATTATTGAACAGGTTATACTTGCATAACCTGGTTTGGGTCAGTTTACGCTTTTCATAAACCGTTTCGCGGTTTATTAAGCGTAAACTGACACAAACCAGGTTATATCGTATAAGGAATATTTGAAATTGTTGAACAGGTTATACGATATAACCTATATATANGGCCTCACGTCCTTCCTCAGCGGAAGTTTATTTGTATGTCAATTTTGTGACATACAAATAAACTTCCGCTGGGGAAGGCCGTTAGGCCGATACATGTATGTATATATCTCAAAGTCTCTAAGATAATAATATAAAAACTATAACTTCATTTTCTGTATGTATATATCTCAAAGTCTCTAAGATAATAATATAAAAACTATAACTTCATTTTCTGTATGTATCGGCCTAACGGCCTTCCCCAGCGGAAGTTTATTTGTATGTCACAAAATTGACATACAAATAAACTTCCGCTGAGGAAGGACGTGAGGCCGATACGTACAGAAAATGAAGTTATAGTTTGTATTATATATATATATATATAAATGTACATGTATATATAATATAGAAAAAAACATAAAGGTGAAGAATAACGGAATCCTTTTCAATTTTTTATATTTTACTAACCACAAGTACTTTCACTGCTTGTACAGATCTTCAGGTGGATTTGTTTATAAATAACAATACAATATTGCACAGATTCGATGTAGCAGCTTCAAGTGTCTGGAATGGATTGCCATCCAACATCCAAAATGAACAGTCCTTTGAACTTTTCCAGAAAGAAGTGAAGACCTATCTGTTTAGACTTGCTTACACTAGTTACGTTTAATTTTTATGCTGTTTAGCATTTGTGTAGTGGTTTGATTTCTGGACATGCATTTTCTTTTAAATCATTTTAGTATGCTGCAACGATTTTTTTTTCTATTACAAATTTGGCTTTTATGACTCAAAGTGGTTTTAACCCTATTATTGTAAACTGACACATATATGTATATATATATCATTTTTATTTACGGTAATGATTTTCTATTACACCAAAGTGGTTTTAAGTCATTTTAACGACTCTTAGTGGTTTTAACCTGTTTTTTTGGTAAACTTGTTTTAATACGTTTTGTATATGTAGTAGTAGTCTTGGTTCTTTTCATTTTATTTTCATTTGTTTAACACTGCTCTTAGAATTTATCCATTTAAGAAATATTTCAAATTGTTGAACATGTTATACGATATAACCTGGTTTGGGTCAGTTTACGCTGAATAAACCGCGAAGCGGTTTATGAAAAGCGTAAACTGACCCAAACCAGGTTATGCAAGTATAACCTGTTCAACAATTTCAAATATTCCTTATAATTTAATTTTTACAACAAAATTTAATGATTCCTCGATTTTTATTACGATTATTTCATGTGACTATTTGAATTTATCGTTGGAGGATGAACACGTTGGTGACGTCACAATACCAACCCAGGTTATCGAGTATAGCCAAAATTTCCCCAGGCGGATTATTCAATCAGATTGCAATATTAAAATCAAATTAAATTATTTGTAAATGTACAGTGTATGCTATGGTATGTAAAGCGCCTAGAGTAATTTCTAATTAATATTGGTGCTATATAAGCATATTTAATAATAATAATAATATATTGACGTAAGCAAACGTTTGACGTTACAATACGAAACAATAGAAATAACGGGAGTTAATATATTTTTCATAAAAAAGTAATAGTGCGGGAAATTACAAAAAATATTTATCATTTAACTAAGGTTTCAGAATGTTGATAAACTGTTCCTCTTTGCGTTTTCTGTAGCTATCGATATCAACATTAATTTTATAAATTGGAAATATTTTTAAAATTCCGTCAGAGCAGTCCTGAAAATGTTTGTTTGCTCTTATGATAGCAAGTTCTTTATGCATAGTTTGTTGTCTATGGAGTGTCATGCGGGTCCTCAATTCGAAGTGCGAGTATGATTACGACTATGACTTAGATAGTTTCCGAAAAAGTCTAATATGAATAGTCTTTAGATCGGTCACATGATGATTTTGAATAAATAGTTTGTAGAGGCCAATGCTGAGTCATCGTTGATATTCCTGTTTCTCAAGTTAGTGGGTTTTTTTTTCTATTTTGACTATAAATATCCCCATGTAAATAATAATGAAAATAAAGTTTAAAAAGTGATTGTTAGCAATTCCTTCAGTGTCAATAATACTAACAATCACATCTCACCTCAAATCATTCAACACAAACAATACTGCGACATATTTCGATGGAAATATCGACCCTGGTTTGGGTACTGTACGAAAATTGCGCGGACGTAAAAGGAAGCCCTCTTGGAAATTGGATCTTTAAAAAAAGCCCCACACATATTCCCTTCCACCCTAATAGATCACACGCTTTCACAACCATGAACGGAAATATCAACATGGACATTACAGTAGCAGGATCTATACGTGTTGGTTGTTAACTGACTGTTAGCTACATGTAAGATGGTTGAATATGTTTGTTAAAGATCATTATTCTTAAGACAAAAAGTCATAACTGATATTAACGATTATTATACAATCAAATGTAACTAACGTTAGTTAACATCATGTAAGAAAAACTATACTGGTGTAACAGAGGAAATTTCCAATTAAGGATTGATCTCATTTTTGTAGAAATAAATTCAAAAATGTGGTACACACTGTGTAACCCGCGAAGCGCGTTACGCAAGGGTGTGTACCACATTTTTTAGTTGATTTCGAATGAACCGAGCAAAAAATTGTGATCAATCCTTATAAATTAATTCCTAATTAATGTTTTTTCTTGTCCTAAAAATATTTTGACGGATAATAATTGCTTAAAAATAATTAAAATTAAAAATGTTCCCAATTGAGACCCCAACATGTGACTTCCGGTTAAAAATTGTATCCATGACATGATGGATAAACAATTCTAACCAATCAAATTCAAGCATTTGCTACAAATTTATTTATTGTTCTTTTGAACAAAAACAGGTTTTTAGGGTACACAGAATGCGTAATTATAGGTTTCCACGGATAATGCGGTTTAACGTGTAAATCTAATTATAAGCTTAAATTCTGTCCACGTGTTTGCTACATATTATTTTAAAGCTATAGTGCATTTCATAGTTTATTTCTGAAAATTAATTATTTGTATGTACATTATTGCTTAAATCTAAAAATCTATTATTAATATGCATAATATAGTTCATTCCTTCAAATCAAATAGTTATATATGTACTTTTGGAAGTAGATATATTTTGACGAAAAAAAAAAGCTAAATAATAATTTTCAAATCGAAAAAATAAGAGGTTATATGTGGTTTAAATATTCAAAAATGTAGCAGGGACAAGAAAAAGTTGAAAGAACAAGATGATGGTTAGAATCTATAAATCGAAGAAGGACAGACAATGCAATAATCAAAAAGTAAAAGGACAAACAACGATCTACAAAACACTAAACAGAAAGCAAAAGATCGAGCAGCACGAACCCACTTAAAACAAACAACGATCTACAGAACACTAAACAGAAAGCTAAAGATCGAGCAGCACGAACCCACTTAAAACAAACAACGATCTACA
>MJUT01046204.1:24197-37737 GCA_002080005.1 Gigantidas platifrons | reverse complement strand
CTTAAAACAAACAACGATCTACAGAACACTAAACAGAAAGCTAAAGATCGAGCAGCACGAACCCACTTAAAACAAACAACGATCTACAGAACACTAAACAGAAAGCTAAAGATCGAGCAGCACGAACCCACTTAAAACAAACAACGATCTACAGAACACTAAACAGAAAGCTAAAGATCGAGCAGCACGAACCCACTTAAAACAAACAACGATCTACAGAACACTAAACAGAAAGCTAAAGATCGAGCAGCACGAACCCACTTAAAACAAACAACGATCTACAGAACACTAAACAGAAAGCTAAAGATCGAGCAGCAAGAACCCCAATAAAATACTGTAATTGTACTCGGGTGTTCCAAAGTGGTAAGGAGTTCCATCATTTTTATAAGGTTAAGACATAACATACTTTTTTACAGGAGTGTTTGGAGTTTTCTTGTCACAAAATGAGGAGTTATCCCTCGTTTTAATTTACAATAATTTTGATTATTATATGACTGTAAATATTTCTTTTATCTGATTGGCTGACGTCCCTAGAAACGTTCTTTGATAACACGTTATATTCACCTCACACGACATAATGCGCGGTGAATATAACATTCCAACGTCTTGCACCATACGAAACCAAAGAAAACGTCGTGATAAAAGCTTATTGTAAGGGTAAAATCAACATATAAATTGTGTCATATAATAAAACAATTAATGATTTTCAATTCGGTGGATACCAGGATTTATTAACCCAAGAATAATATATTTACCTCGACCCTAAGGGGCCTCGATAAATATAATGTTCTTGGGTTAATAAATCCTTGTATCCACCTCATTAAAAGTCATTAATTGTATAATGGAGAATGAACAAGTATGTCATTTAACGAATTAGGTTTAAGACATAATTAACATTTTTGTTGCAGAAAAGTTTGTCATTTTGGAGTATATGGCAGCAATTTCGTCCAATCAAGAAATCAATTTCATAATTTAGTTTTTTTTTCTGTTTGAAACATTTAGAAACATTGTATATTGTGGATAAATGTATTGTTGAATTATTTAGTGATATTAGCAATACATGATAACAGAAACAACGTTTTCTTCGCTGTTATTCATATCGCAGTCATAATAGTGAACAATTGAAACACTTGCAATTCCGCATTATTTCACTAAGAGGAGAGGTTTGAGCCCATCATTTCACTAAGAGGAGAGATTTGAGACCATCATTTCATTAAGAGGAGAGGTTTGAGCCCATAACACTAGCTTAACTCCGCCACTTTATATTGAAGTGCCTGTACCAATCCTGGAAAATGAGCGGTCATACATATGTGTTATTGGTATCGATGTTGTTTCCGTTTCTACGAATTGTCAGTAGGATTTTGGAACTGTTCCGACATTTATCGCGCAAAAACAGAATTGTAAAAACGGCAATTCTATCTAAAATTATGTATTCTACGTGTTAATTGTACATTATGATATTGACAATAATTGATCTGAATCGGAACTGTATGTAAATCAATGTCTCCTGTAATTACATAGACTTATAAAATTAAACTTTTCAGTTGACACAAGTATAATTTAATACAGTACAAAACAGAATACGAGAAAAATGTAATTAAATTATCTAGAGTTGAGAAGATTGAAGAGAGAACTATATTGTTTTCATGTTCCTATCGGAATAATAGTCCGGATGTTATCTTTATATGTTGTCAGCAGACTTGTTATTGTTGTGACTGTCCCAAGCCAGGAACTCCAACGTCATATGATGTATTGATGTATTCAGTGAATTCAGTTGAGTTCAGATAAGAGGTCATAATACTCAGTGAATTCTGTTGAGTTCAGATGAGAGGTGATAGTATTCGGTGAATTCAGTTGAGTTCAGATGAGAGGTGATAGTATTCAGTGAATTCAGTTGAGTTAAGATGAGAGGTGATAGTATTCAGTGAATTCAGTTGAGTTCAGATGAGAGGTGATTTTTCGTTTTGTTGTTATTGGTGGAATTGAAGACCATCAGTGTTTAAGCTTTATTTTCATAATTGAAGATGACCCACTAACAACCAGGAGCCTCATCTTCATTATTATTTTTGCTGAAGTTATTTTTTCAATTTTCATTTTGTTTATTTCAAATTGTAAGTTAAGAATGTGTTCTCATATTTATATTTAACAAAATGCTCTTTTCTCACTGCGGTCATAAAATACATTTCTAGGTTTTTTTTAATTGATATAAATTCTAACATGACGTCCTTCATTGGCTATATAAATAATACAATGATAAAACTCACGATATATTTTAATTCGCTCATGCGTATTGAAGAACAAATTACAAACATAATTCCCTAGTGAATTTATGTATTCATAAAGCACTGTGGTGCATAACAAACATAAAAATGCCCGTATTGATTTTACATATATTTTTCCGGAATAAATACTTAAAACAACCATCAATGGACTTTGACTTTTGAAATTTAACATCTTCCGTTGAAGTCGTCTACAAGGAACGCTGATGACATTAAAACACATGGTTACCAATTTATTTTACGATTTTGTGAGCATTTTATTGGTTTAAGTTGCTAAATTCAAAATGCCATTAAATTGGAAAATATCAGTAACTTCATAGCATCACAGTCTATTTATACATAAAAAAAAACAACTGTAAGCATAAAGGTTAGTGAATTTTGTTATGAAATGCATTTCCATTACTGACTTCCACTCATAAAAATAAGTTAGATTTTTCCTACTAGAATCGAAATAATTCATGGAAGCCAGAGTCTGTATCACGTTTTAACATGGGTAACATTATTTTCATTGCATTTTATCCCTCGCTATCGCTCGGGATAAAACAAATTACGAAAATAATGTTACCCATGTTAAAACTGTATACAAACTCTGCCTTCCATGAATTATTTCTTAAGTATATCTGAACGCCATCTGTTGCCGCTATATATAACAGTGTGCGTATTGTTCATGCTATTGTATATGTATTAAGAAAACAAACGAGGATTTATGGAAAACACAACGTCTTTGTAGGATTGACGTTTTGTGTCTTCTTTTAATTGTCTTTCTTAGCGCGCGTCGTATCCCTTTATAAAAATTAAGTTCATCGGTCATCTGAATGTTTTGATTTGTAAATCTTCTATTTTTTGTTGTGTTCTGCTAACCTTTATTTTGTTGTGTTCTGTCAAGTTTTTGTTTTTGGTGTGTTCTGTCAATTCTTTGTTTTTGATGTGTTCTGTCAAGTCTTTGTTTTTGGTGTGTTCTGTCAAGTCTTTGTTTTTGGTGTGTTCTGTCCAGTCTTTGTTTTTGGTGTGTTCTGTCTAGTCTTTGTTTTTGGTGTGTTCTGTCAATTCTTTGTTTTTGGTGTGTTCTGTCAAGTCTTTGTTTTTGGTGTGTTCTGTCAATTCTTTGTTTTTGGTGTGTTCTGTGAAGTCTTTGTTTTTGTTGTGTTCTGTCAAGTCTTTGTTTTTGGTGTGTTCTGTCAAGTCTTTGTTTTTGGTGTGTTCCGTCAAGTCTTTGTTTTTGTTGTGTTCTGTCAAGTCTTTGTTTTGGTGTGTTCTGTCAAGTCTTTGTTTTTGGTGTGTTCTGTCAAGTCTTTGTTTTTGGTTTGTTCGGTCAAGTCTTTGTTTTGTTGTGTTCTGCTAACCTTTATTTTG
This sequence comes from Gigantidas platifrons, assembly GCA_002080005.1. Lineage (NCBI taxonomy): Eukaryota > Metazoa > Mollusca > Bivalvia > Mytilida > Modiolidae > Gigantidas > Gigantidas platifrons. The sequence continues at coordinate 34,105 of MJUT01046204.1, read as the reverse complement.
GTGTGTTCTGTCAAGTCTTTGTTTTTGGTGTGTTCTGTCAAGTCTTTGTTTTTGGTTTGTTCGGTCAAGTCTTTGTTTTGTTGTCTTCTGCTAACCTTTATTTTGGTGTGTTCTGTCAAGTCTTTGTTTTTTGGTGTGTTCTGTCAAGTCTTTGTTTTCTTGTGTTCTGTCAAGTCTTTGTTTTGGTGTGTTCTGTCAAGTCTTTGTTTTTGGTGTGTTCTGTCAAGTCTTTGTTTTGGTGTGTTCTGTCAATTCTTTGTTTTTGGTGTGTTCTGTAAAGTCTTTGTTTTTGGTGTGTTCTGTCAAGTCTTTGTTTTTGGTGTGTTCTGTCAAGTCTTTGTTTTTGGTGTGTTCTGTCAAGTCTTTGTTTTGTTGTGTTCTGCTAACCTTTATTTTGGTGTGTTCTGTCAAGTCTTTGTTTTTGGTGTGTTCTGTCAAGTCTTTGTTTTGTTGTGTTCTGTCAAGTCTTTGCTTTGGTGTGTTCTGTCAAGTCTTTGTTTTTGGTGTGTTCTGTCAAGTCTTTGTTTTGGTGTGTTCTGTCAAGTCTTTGTTGTGTTGTGTTCTGTCAAGTCTTTGTTTTGGTGTGTTCTGTCAATTCTTTGTTTTTGGTGTGTTCTGTCAAGTCTTTGTTTTTGGTGTGTTCTGTCAAGTCTTTGTTTTGTTGTGTTCTGTCAAGTCTTTGTTTTTGGTGTGTTCTGTCAAGTCCTTGTTTTTTATGTGTTCTGTCAAGTCTTTGCTTTGTTGTGTCCTGTCAAGTCTTTGTTTTGTTGTGTTCTGTCAAGTCTTTATTTTTGGTGTGCTCTTTCAAGTCTTTGTTTTTGGTGTGTTCTGTCAAGTCTTTGTTTTTTGTGTGTTCTGTCAAGTCTTTGTTTTGTTGTGTTCTGTCAAGTCTTTTTTTTTGGTGTGTTCTGTCAAGTCTTTGTTTTTGGTGTGTTCTGTCAAGTCTTTGTTTTGGTGTGTTCTGTCAAGTCTTTGTTTTGTTGTGTTCTGTCAAGTCTTTGTTTTGGTGTGTTCTGTCAAGTCTTTGTTTTTGGTGTGTTCTGTCAAGTCTTTGTTTTTGGTATGTTCTGTCAATTCTTTGTTTTTTGTGTGTTCTGACAAGTCTTTGTTTTTGGTGTGTTCTGTCAAGTCTTTGTTTTTGGTTTGTTCTGTCAATTCTTTATTTTTGGTGTGTTCTGTCAAGTCTTTGTTTTTGGTGTGTTCTGTCAAGTCTTTGTTTTTGGTGTGTTCTGTCAAGTCTTTGTTTTTTGTGTGTTCTTTCAAGTCTTTGTTTTGGTGTGTTCTCTCAAGTCTTTGTTTTTGGTGTGTTCTGTCAAGTCTTTGTTTTTGTGTGTTCTGTCAAGTCTTTGTTTTGGGGTGTTCTGTCAAGTCTTTGTATTTGGTGTATTCTGTCAAGTCTTTGTTTTGGTGTGTTCTGTCAAGTCTTTGTTTTTGGTGTGTTCTGTCAAGTCTTTATTTTGTTGTGTTCTGTCAAGTCTTTGTTTTTGGTGTGTTCTGTCAAGTCTTTGTTTTTGGTTTGTTCTGTCAAGTCTTTATTTTTGGTGTGTTCTGTCAAATCTTTGTTTTTGGTGTGTTCTGTCAAGTCTTTGTTTTTGGTGTGTTCTGTCAAGTCTTTGTTTTTGGTGTGTTCTGTGAAGCTTCTAATTTGTTGTGTTCTATGAAACTTTTATTTTGTTGTGTATTGTGAAAACTTAATTGTGTTGTGTTCTGTGAAGTTCTTTTCTTGTTGTGTTCTGTGAAACTTTTATTTTGTTGTGTTCTGTGAAACTTTTATCTTGTTGTATTCTGTGTAGCTTTTATTTTGTTGTGTTCTGTGAAGGTTCTAATTTGTTGTTTTCTGTGTAGCTTTTATTTTGTTGTATTCTGTGAAACTTTAATTTGGTTGTATTCTGTGTAGCTTTTATTTGGTTGTATTCTATGTAGGTTTTATTTTGTTGTATTCTGTGTAGCTTTTATTTTGTTGTATTCTGTGTAGCTTTTATTTTGTTGTATACTGTGTAGCTTTTATTTTGTTGTATTCGGTGTAGCTTTTATTTTGTTGTATTCGGTGTAGCTTTTATTTTGTTGTATTCTGTGTAGCTTTTATTTTGTTGTATTCTATTATTGGACATAGATGATTCTGTACGTGATGCAGTAAAATGTTTAGAAATACCTCACGTTATGTTTTTGTTTTAAAGCAGCAAATCCAGATTTCAGTGGTTAATAGCAAAAATGTCATGTTTCCTTGTGAGATTTTTTGAAAGTAATATTTATGTAAACTAGTTTTCTCTGTTTCAGAAGACAGTTAATCTTAGATTGAAGATCTAATTAATCAGCTATTTTCGATATCTATATTTTGAAGAAAAACAAAAATAAGCTGAAAATAAAATACAAGCAGATTGGTATTTGTATCAAATGCCGAGATGTATACTTGTATCAAATACTAAGATAATGGAATAATACCCTTCATAAAAATAGGATTATGGTATTAACCGCCACTTTCAAGAATATTTCAGTTATTTTGTGGAGGTCCTTCACAACATTATTAATAAAACAAAAAAAAGGATATATGGTGAAATATAATGTTTCACTACATTACTATATTGTGTTAAATATTATCTATATTTTTTTATGTTCTAGAAATGTCGTCATTCTAATATGTGTATTATTTCTAGTGAGATGACAGTCCATAAGTTGTGATAACTTTTTATCCAATCCCATTGCTGTTTTATTTGCAATAAAATAATATTAGATTAACAACAACATAAATAAATAATGATAACAACAACAACAAAATAAATAAATAAATAAATAAATAAATAAATAAATAAATAAATAAATAAATAAATAAATAAATAAATAAATAAATAAATAAATAACAACAACATAAATAAATAAATAAATAATAATAATAACAACAACAACATAAATAAATAAAACAAACCGAAGCAAAACAAAACAAATTAAAAAAAAAACAATTATATTTGGTTTGAAAACAATTTTTGTTGTTTTTCTTTTTGAAGTATTTTTTTTTTTATATTATCGTGTTCCTGAAAAAATTATTATATTTCCCGTAGATGGCATATAAGGCACTTTGCGAAAATATTTAGAAATAACATGTATTTTCTAGAAAATTTTGTTTCTATATTATTTTGTTAGATTAACATAAACTGTGCACGTAAGATGTTCAACAAAGAAAAATATATAATTAAGGAAAGGTTAAAATTGGGGACATTAAAAGTTTAATTAACAGTACATATAAAAAAAATAACTTAAAGAACACAAAGAACAAAAACGCAGTAGCTACACAGTTAGCGGCAAATTACTCACGTGTTCTAAAGCTGACTCGTGCAGATGTTGAAGGATTGCAAAAAAACAAGCTAGAAATATTTATTCCATTTCGAAGTAATTTTCGCCATTGGAAGTATTATTGGTACAAATAATCTAGAAATAAAAACGTTTGAAAAAGAAAAAGGTTTGGTCATAAAATACAGGATGTTTGAGTGCGTATTTGTGTACAGCAGCCGTTATTGATGTATGGCTGTCGTTTGTAAAGGGATTTTATTACTGTGGGCTCGTAAACAAGATAGGGGAACAATTAACTAATATATTCTCATAATGCTTACTATCATCTCAATGAAGTCTTTGGTAAGAGTTCGTTAAGGACGGGAGAAATATAAAAATATTTGCCTTTTGTGTACACCTCTTCATTAATGTCAAAGAAAAAAATATTTTTAAAATTTATTACGCTGAGGTTATTTTTTTAATGGATGGATTAATAAATTGATTGAGAAATATAAGAAATACCTTTGACAATTCTATGAAGTTGAATCAGAGTGCTATACAAGACGGAAAAATAATAAATTAAAAACAAATTGTGTTGCTACTGTCGTAAACAACACAAGATTTGACATTCCAACTTAAAAAAAAACTATTCTAACTTAAAAAAAAAATTATAAGTGCAGCTTGCACTTCCAGATTAAATAAAACAACACATGTGATGGAACGTTTACAATGTTACATTAAGATGTTTGTCTAAATGTCTTTCATCCCAGGTTTCGTGGCAAGTGTTTGCACTTTTCGTTCCGAACGATACCATTGCGAGAGAATTAAATCAAAGTGTGACTAAATAATATATATACATAAAAAACGAAAAAGCAAATAAAGAAGAACAAGACAGTCGATCAAATGAACCAAAAACTCATTTCATTTTTTTTTTTTTTATAAAAAACAAATACTTGCAAAAAAATATTCATCCAGGCATTTGTGAAATAATTTACATAGTAATTTTGTGACGTTCTCATAATCTTAAGCTCATGTAATATGCAGCCTACCATTTTTAATAAAGTAATTAAGAAAAAAATCATGGAAGCCAGAAAGTGTTGGGAGTTTTAACATGGACTGGTGGATATTATTATTTTATCCCGAGCCAGAGGCAAGGGATAAAATTTACTAATATTCGGAAATACATGTTAAACCTCAAAACACATTCTGGCTTTCATGATTTATTTCGATTCTGACATGTCTAAGAGTACAAATACGGTAGTATACTTTGATTGGAAGACGGTAATTTATATTTTTGTTTGCGGAATATGTTGAACACAATTTATGCTGCCAATGGAAAAGTCAATCACATTCATAGGCGCATGTGCGAATGAGATTATGCCATCGATAAATCATTCGTTAGTCTACAAAGCCAAAGAAGGACGCCATGTTAGAATATATAGCAAACCATTAACCGTTACCGGACCCAGCTCACTAACAATCACGGCTATGTGATATTGGAATTTAGGAGAAATATTTTGCTTCAAACTTATAAAAAGCGTTTCGTTAAATATTGTGCTACAATCTTCCACAGCTAATTACCTTTGCGTATTTATATTTACTGACCAGGTCCGTAGCTGTACGATGAGCACAAAGACAATACCATATTTGCAGTCCAGATCGGTCACAAAGAGAAGACCGTATTTACAATCCATATCGGTCACAAAGGGGAGACCGTATTTACATACCAGATCCGTAATTTTAATATGATCACAAAGACAAGACCGTATTTACAGGCCAGATCGGTCACAAAGACAAGACTGTATTTACAGACCGGATCCGTAACTCTAATATGATCACAAAGACAAGACCGTATTTACAGGCCAGATCGGTCACAAAGACCAGACCGTATTTATAGACCAGATCCGTAGCTCTACTATGATCACAAAGACAAGACCGTATTTACAGGCCAGATCGGTCTCAAAGACAAGACCGTATTTACAGGGCAGATCGGTCACAAATACAAGACCGTATTTACAGGCCAGATCGGTCACAAAGACAAGACCGTATTTGCAGTCCAGACAGATCACAAAGACCAGACCGTATTTATAGACCAGATCCGTAGCTCTACTGTGATCACAAAGACAAGACCGTGTTTACAGGCCAGATCGGTCACAAAGACAAGACCGTATTTACAGTCCAGACCGATCACAAAGACAAGACCGTATTTACAGGCCAGATCGGTCACAAAGACAAGACCGTATTTACAGTCCAGACCGATCACAAAGACAAGACCGTATTTACAGTCCAGACCGATCACAAAGATAAGACCGTATTTACATGCCAGATCCGTAACTCTAATATGATCACAAAGACAAGACCGTATTTATAGACCAGATCCGTAGCTCTACTATGATCACAAAGACAAGACCGTATTTACAGGCCAAATCGGTCACAAAAACTAGACCGTATTTGCAGACAAGATCCATAGCTCTACTATGATCACAAAGACAAGACCGTATTTGCAGACAAGATCCGTAGCTCTACTATCGTCACAAAAAAGGACCATAAGATCTACAGTTCCATAGCTACTTACGTTCTTTGTGGTTTTCACAACTGGTATCACTTAAATTTCGGCCACAATGCAGGAAAAGCTATCCAAGATTTCTTATTTCTTGGTATGTTGAATTGCATGATGTTTATGCATTTAAATGTTTGTTAAACAAGTCCTTGAAGTAATATTTTGGAATATAGCATGTCTCAGACTGTTGAAAACATGTAACAATTATTACCTAGAATATTATTATTGTCATAAATCAATGTAGCATGCATCAACAACGTCAGAAATAAGATGAAAATACTGGTATACCAATAAAAATAATTTTGTAGATACGTATTTTATTAGTCTTTTCATGTTTGGAAGCCATTTTGAATTCACCTGATAGTAAATATCACTATTTATCTAAATACATTATTGACAATTAACACATAATGATCTCATTTGTTTCATTTTATAACGTCATAAAAGTTGTTAATTGAAACATATTATGTTATCAACTCGTATAGGGAAACTGCGCGTGCAACGAAAATGTCCGTTGCACGTGGGATCCTTTCCATATTGAGATAATGAAATGGAATTGATTTAATTTTTCTTTCGAAATTAACCTCATGCAAACTGGGGCATAGTCGTGCCTTAAAAGATTCAGTTTTAAATCAGAACACATTTTTGACATTATCTTTGTATATATCTAGGCGATGATAGTTCCAGGCCATTTTTTGGGATAATTTTCTATTCTTTCACAATTTATTTTTTATTTTGACTATTTTTCAGGACCAGGGAGATGGGTTTCATCGCCATTAACCATAAACCCGTTCAGACAATGATACTGACACAATGTATTTATAGAGTGGCTACCATCTCTGAATGAAATTCCATGAATACGTTTTTAAAACTGATAACGGAGGATTGTTTGTTTTCTACTATAGAGATAACCATATAAGAGGCTGGAACTGATTTCCCTTCGCGAGCACTGTGTTGTATGCCTTCGCTCTGCCCGATGTTGCTTGTGTATCTCTGGATTGTCCATTCTTGATTGCCCCTTCGATTTTCTCAAACTACATGTATAAGTGTTATATGCAAGTCAATTCCTTGTTCCCTACATCTGCAGCTCTAAGTCACCACAGCAAACGTGCTTATCTGCAACTACAGGAGTGGAAAGGAACAAAAGATAATCTCAACCCATACTTGATTGCCCCTGCGGTTTACTCTCACTTCTATGTATTATAAATCAAGGTCGGCCTAATGTTAAATACACCAAACGTTCCTAATGGGGATCATTCACCAAATTTCTTTCGACAGACGTCGCTGTTGTTCCATAAGTGGTTAGCGGAACGTTTTAATCTCGATGACGCTTGAATATTGTTAACGTTAGGTACAAGGACACGTCAATATATAATGCCCTTATAACAGGAATAGGAAAATTCTGTAAATTCGTTCAAAACAGAACTGTTCTTACGACTTTTTTTTTATTTTATAAATTATAACATTATTGTACAAGTTAGGTAAACTACTATTGAAACAAAAGAAGTTGCCCGTATTGTGGGATATTCAATACGGACCGCTTCTTTTTTTTAATAGTACTACTGTATCTTATACTTACAACCATTGCGCTGGAACAGTTGACTACAGAACGATAAGGATATTAGGTTAGCATTAGGGGAAAATGGTGTATTTTACTCTTATAAAAAGATTTCGATGCTACATTTTTGTAACTGGGAAAAAAATGCACTCTGAAACAGATTTTTTGTTCTGGGAAAAAATTGTTCCTTTATGACCAATAATACAAATCTGGATAAAAGGGTAAAAAATCAAAACCATACATGTACAATACACAGGTACACAACAAATTTATTTATACCTTTAGGCAGTAATATACAATTTTCAACAAACACAGAAAAAGAACAACTAATAATAAAAAAAAAACTTGTAACTATGAACATATAGAATTTCTGTGTGTATAGACACCTTTTCAATTAACATAGTTGGTACTTTATATCATTTAAAGGGTAGCTTATTCAAAATAAATTTAAAAACGGCTAAATGATAAAAAAAAATAATAGCAATAATAAATTTATGTTTGTAATAAACAATCTAAAGGGAACACATTTATGATTATTTTCAAAAAAATTCAGCAAAAAATATTCTTCATATGTATGATATATCCAGTTTACGGAAAGGAAAAACTTAATTGACCTTCCCTACCTAGATGATTACAGTTTTTATTTTTAAAACATACGTTTTTTGTATTTTTATTTTCTCATTTTTGTTTCAATTTTTAGTTTAAGCCACACAAAATAAAAATTCTTTTTAGATTCTCATCCCCTCCCTTCCCACTTTTTACCATCAAATTCACGATTTTCTATTTTCAATCAATTCATTTTCAAAATTTAACAAATTCTTCATTAGGGTATCAGTATACCAATTTTGTGTATTATGTGATGTTCTATCACGATAGTTACCAGATATATCTAGTTCTACAATATTTAACTCCGTAACGGGCCTTCGTGGTCGTGATCGTTTGGTAGTTGGATTTACAACTACCTATGCAATCAGTACCTATCACCACTAATGTTATGAGTTCGAATCTCACCCAGGCGATACAACATTATGTGATAAAGTTTTCCAGTGACTTGCGGCCGGTCCGTGGTTTTATCTGTGCTTTCTGTTTTACTCCACCAATAAAACTGACCACCACTGAAATTTTTTGAAAGTGGTGTTAAACACCAAACCCAGTAGTCCGTACGTTTACATTTTTTTTTATTGTATAGAACGCATGCAAATTCCCGATTTTTTCGCAGCATTATTGAAATTGTAATTCAAATCGTTTGACTGTTCATTTCAATAACAGGCAGCTAACTAAAGTTATAAATTACGTTTTTACCTGCATCAGAATGAAATAAACCTACAAAAATCATGTGCTTTGACTTTAGTCCTTTACCATTAAAAAGTTCGTTGTGCCAAATAATTGTAATCTTCAATATATTTTTACATATATATTACCAAGGATTTATACTATATAAATCCTTGATATTACAATGAAATAAATTTGATAAATGGGATAAGTGGTGCGTGTATAGGTCAACATATAAGAACAGTTTGTAGATGTCAAAAGGGTTATAGGAAGTCATATATCGAAGACGGGCAGGCAATGTAATGGCCAAACGAAAGGGGACAAAATGATAAACAGTGGTCTACAAAAAACTACATAGAAAACTGAAGATTGAGCAGCACGAATCCTACTAAACTCTGTCGGTGACAACTTGAGTCTTTAGTTTTACATTGTATGGCAGTTCCAGGTTTTGTACGATGATCAGCCAGTCTGATTGTACAAATATTTGAATGCTAACAAAATCTGTCGAAAATAATTTAAAATAGTAAGAAACAACGAATTGTCTTTATTTAAGTATTTATTATGCAATTCATAATACATCTGCTCAAAGTCGTTCTAAAATAAATGTTATGATGAACCCGCTTGTTGTCGAATCTTTAACAGTTAACAACACTACACGAAGAAGGAATATATTATCTGTATAATTTTGTACCAAATAATTTTAAAGAGTGTTATTTAGATTTGAAGAGTACCTAAATATAGATAGACCTAGATATATTCATTCAAAATTTTGTATGTGGAGACGGTGACTTTATTATTATATTTTGTTCACTTGGAGGTAGTATTTCCCGAAATTCAGGTACGTTAAAATGTTGGAATGAAGTTTATCAGTATTGCAGTGTAAGTAGCCAAACATCAAGTACAATATGCAACTTTTAAATAAACATGTATAGGCTACACCAAGGTACATGTCGATATGGCTTGTAAACGTCTGTTGTATTTCTTAATATGGTTATAATAAAACTCTTTTCTTGCGACTTAAAGACTATACTTTTATTTTACATATACTCGTCAACAAAATCTATACTTCTAACAGGTAATATTACCCGCGCTGTACTAGTTAAGCTTCAATGTTTGCACCATCCAAGTTTTATAATTCAGTGCCGTCATTAGGTTAACGTTACGATACAAGCGTCTTTGTGATTCAAACGCACAATTAACCACTTATGGAACAGTAGCGTCACCAAACGGGAGAAGCGGTGAATGATTCCTATT
>MJUT01046197.1:30140-47346 GCA_002080005.1 Gigantidas platifrons | reverse complement strand
TGGTGTGGACGGTTGTATGTTAATATGTACATTGGTATCTGATGGTATGGACGGTTGTATGTTAATATGTACATTGATATCTGGAGGTATGGACGGTTGTATCTATGCTAAAATGTACATTGGTATCTGGTGGTATGGATAGTTGTATATATGTTACTGTACATTGGAATATGGTGGCATAGACAGTTGTATGTATGTTAATACGTACATTGGTATCTGGTGGTATAGACAGTTGTATGTTAATATGTACATTGGTATCTGGTGGTATGGACGGTTGTATGTATGTTAATATGTACGTTGGTATCTGGTGGCATGGACGGTTGTATGTATGTTAATATGTACGTTGGTATCTGGTGGTATGGACGGTTGTATGTATGTTAATATGTATATTGGTATATGGTTGTATGGATAGTTGTATATATGTTACTGTACATTGGAATATGGTGTTATAGACAGTTGTATGTACATTTGTATGTTAATATGTACACTGGTATCTGGTGGTATGGACGGTTGTATGTATGTTGATATGTACATTGGTATCTGGTGGTATGGAGGGTTGTATGTATGTTAATATGTACATTGTTATCTGGTGGTATGGACGGTTGTATTTATGTTAATATGTACATTGGTATCTGGTGGTATGGATGGTTGTATGTATGTTAATATGTACATTGGTATCTGGTGGTATGGACGGTAGTGTGTATGTTAATATGTACACTGGTATCTGGTGGTATGGACGGTTGTATGTATTTTAATATGTATATTGGTATCTGGTGGTATAGACGGTTGTATGTATGTTAAAATGTACGTTGGTATCTGGTGGTATGGACGGTTGTATGTATGTTAATATGTACAATGTTATCTGCTGGTATGGACGGTTGTATGTATGTTAATATGTACACTGGTATCTGGTGGTATGGACGGCTCTATGTATGTTAATATGTACACTGGTATCTGGTGGTATGGACGGTTATATGTATGTTAATATGTACACTCGTATCTGGTGGTATGGACGGTTGTATGCATGTTAATATGTACAGTGGTATCTGGTGGTATGGATAGTTGTATATATGTTACTGTAAATTGGAATATGGTGGCATAGACTGTTGTATGTACATTTGTATGTTAATATGTACATTGGTATCTGGTGTTATGGACGTTGTATGCATGTTAATATGTACACTGGTACCTGGTGGTATGGACGATTGCATGCATGTTAATATGTATATTGGTATCTGGTGGTATGTACAGTTGTATGTATGTTGATATGTACATTGGTATCTGATGGTATGGACGGTTGTATGTATGTTAATATGTACATTGGTATCTGGTGGTATGGACGGTTGTATGTATGTTAATATGTACATTGGTATCTGGTGGTATGGACGGTAGTATGTATGTTAATATGTACACTGGTATCTGCTGGTATGGACGGTTGTATGTATGTTAATATGTACACTGGTATCTGGTGGTATGGACGGCTCTATGTATGTTAATATGTACATTAGTATCTGGTGGTATGGACGGTTGTATGTATTTTAATATGTACACTGGTATCTGGTGGTATGGACGGTTGTATGTATGTTAATATGTACACTGGTATCTGGTGGTATGGACAGTTGTATGCATGTTGATATGTACATTCGTATCTGGTGGTATGGACGGTTGTATGTATTGTTATAAACGTAAAGCTTGATATGTGTCATTAATTTTATAAAGATAATGTATTATTTGACATTGAAGAAATTGGGGTTAAATTTCTAAAACATGTAAGTCTTAGATGGTAATAATGCACTAAGACACCTTTGGCTAGTTATTTTAGCGATTATTATTAATTCCGGTCAGTATTATTTTAGAAATTACATAAATCATTGTCGAATACTGTATTATGAGTCATAATTAATAAGTGTCAATTGCGGTAAAATTCAACTCGTAATGTTCAGGCACCTCGATCACGTTTTCACGTATTTAAATTGATTTCATATGTTCAGGGAGTAAAGAGCTTGTAAAACATAAGTTCAGTTACCTATTCATTAATTTTAACGGTTCCATCACACCGTTATTGGTGTGTTTTTGCAGGAATTCCATAGTGACAGGTGCTTGTTCATTTAAAAGGAGATCGCCATTTTATCGAATGGTTACTTCCGGTTTACCGTACTTTGATAGTCACTTGAATAATAATTTAGATTCAAGTAAATTGTTATTATAAATTAATGGCTGGCCTTCCATTTTCATAATTATGTTGCTGAATATTGAAATATACAAGTAATATACATGTAATAAGTATTTTTATTAAGTGCTGCTTAGGGACTATTTTCTGTTAAAATGACGTCACACAGAAACGCTATAGCTAGGTTCAGTGATAGCGAATTTTATCGTTTTATTATAAACTTTCACTATTTCATTGAAGTAACGACAAACTTTCACTTATTTATGAAACTACATGCATATTCTATGCCGTGAGCCAGGAATATAGTTGTTAGTAATAAGTAATAAGCGATTTCCAGTTCTGTGAGCCGCGCAATTGTTTTGCCAGAGGGTATAAATACAGCGTCGATTTGACGTTTTAGCATCTCGAATCTGACTGTCGTCAAGGACGCAACACATCGATAAACCATTTAACTGAGTCTATAGCTAATTTACAAGGTACAAGATGCATTTTGATACAGATTTAACGGTTTTCTGAGCCAAACATATTAATAACTCCATTATGTATATATTAATTCACATTTTTAAATGAGACAACTTGAGTTAAAGTCGATACCAAGGAGCTGATATTCTTGTAAATATTTACCATTATAGTAGCAAGAGGGCGCCATTTTTATCTTGCTAACTAGAAACCAGTTCAGTGTTTACTACAAATTTCCAGCCTTTGTTGAGAGTTTCGCTATTGAATATGAATTTATGATACGATATATTCCACCACTTTAACAACCTTATACATAATTTTATTATATAGCAGTCATTATGTCCTTAACATTAAAGCGAGAACAATGTTAAATTACAATCTATCTAGTAGGGGTTCAGAAGGCCAGCATCTATCAGGGTTATTATTTTTGTATTAAGTATAGTTATTTTTACTCTGGATTGAATTATATAAATGGAATGCAGAATCTGGACATAATAAATATATTTTCATGTATACGCTTGATTGTATATACTGCTGGAACTGGACAACTACACAACAAAACAAGACCACAGAGGAACACCTTATAAACTTATCACACGATAAAAATACGCTTAGACTACGCTACCCCGTCGATAACAAACTGGTGGCAGAGGTGGGATGTCATAGTCCAAAATGACATCCAGGATACGGACCAGACGTATTTTAAAAATTATTTTTTATACTTTGGATTCGGGAGATACTTGCACACTGTATGGTATAATAATACATCATAATTACAAAGCAACACTCGTCTACAAAGGAACTTAATGTGGTGGAAATTTTTAACTTGATCATCATACTATTCAGGTTACGAGAAATGTCAGAATCACCAGATAACGAGGTCAGATTTAGAATGGAGGAACGTGAAGGGGACACACGATACGAGAATGATAATAACTATGAAGACGCTAATGAGACGATAGAAGAACCATGACAAGACATACATGCACATGGAGAAGGGGATATGAGAGACAGAATGGGAGGAGTAAATGGTCAAGGAATGTTCAGAAGAGCACCAAATGAGAGAGGTCATGACGATCACAGATACAAAATGTCCATTAAACCAGAACCTTATGACGGAGGAGAGGACTGGGAGGAATATATTTCTCATTTTGAGATATGCGCAGAATTAGGGAAATGGCGCGAAACTGACAAAGTTCTAGCATTAGCAGCAGCATTGAGGGACCCTGCAAGGACGTTTTACATTAGCTTAGGACCAGGAGAGAAACGCAACTATGCAGCTTTAGTACAAAGATTATGATTAAGATTTGGGAGTACTAGACAACAAAACAGATGGCTTTCTAGGCTTGAAATGAGAAAAAGGAGAGGAGAGTCCGTTGCAGCACTTGCTGATGATTTGAGACAAATGTCACAGAGAGCTTACGTAGACCTGGATGCTAGAGCACAAGAGGTGCTAGCACTTAATCAACCATATAAAAGCGTAACACCAGAAGTTAAATACCAATGCACCAATCAAGGATGCGAGACAGTAGCCGAAGCAGTAGAAGTAATAGAGCGCTATGAGGCTATCATTGGGGACTGCTCAGAAAGAAAGAAACAGAATGTAAGGATGACAACAGGGTACAGTGGAACTGAAGATCATCAAGACCATTGTAATGGACAAATACAGAACACATTACATGGATTAACAAGGATATCACAATTAGAAACCAGTAGGACACCACCTATCCACAACAATATACAAAACACCAGGAGCTGGCAAGGGAAGAACAGAAACAATGGTAGTATGAGAAAAACTATAACATGTTTTATATGCGATAACCCAGATCACATATGCAGGAATTGTCCATTTTTTCTTAAATATAAACAAGAAACTGGAAAACAAGAAAATCAAAATAGACCGAACACACCTAACAGGAACAACACTTCAATGACTTCTACCAGGACCCAGGGAAACTTCCGATCCCCATTGACTCACTAGACCTGCAGTCAAAGGGCGTCTTAAGGTCACAAAGTTTTAGGATAGGATAAATAGGAAACACATGTGGGAAATGGGATAATGGATTTTATACAGAAGGATATATACACAATTTACCATTACAACTTTTGATAGACAATGGCTCTACATGCTCTATACTAAACCATAGGATATATTTAAAACTTTTGGACACTACCAAGGACAAAATAATACTTCAACCTAGTCCTTGCAAGATTTTTGATGTTAATGGAAATCCCTTACAGTTACATGGATGCTTCAGCCAAACATTGACTCTTGGAGAGGGGAGTTATGAATTATATTTTCTAGTATGCAGCATCTACCAGGATGCTATACTTGGACAGGATTTCCTTTTGGAACACATAGACAAAATTGATTATAGGAAACAAATTTTATCAACCAAGCATTCTGACATTCAATGCTGGGTAGGCGGTGAAGCCGAGATGGTATGTAGAGTACTTTCAAAACAGACAGTCATAATACCTGGCAAATCCAGAGCGACCATCTCAGTAAATCTAGAAAATGGGGAACACTTAGCAAATTTAGGATTGGTGGATCATGTTACAAAGCTGAAGAACCCAGGAATTATTATGGCAAGAGGAGTACTTGAACCACACAAATCAGACATTCAAGTTCAAATAACAAATGTTATGGATGGGCCAGTAACCATATATACAAACGAACAGATTGGAACTTGCGAGTCATACTATGAACGAGAGGCGCCACATATTGGTACATGTCAAAATATACAGTTGGGAAGTGGGGAGCTTTTATCCAAAACTTTACCTAGTCATTTGCAGGATTTATTTGAGAGAAGCATTGTTCACCTACCATCAAATGATCAAGAAAAACTACAATAACTCCTTATTAAGTATCAAGATGTATTTGCAAGGTCAAATGATGATTTAGGCCAAACGGACAGAGTTCAACATAGAATAAACACTGGTACAACTAAACCAATACCACAAGCACCAAGGAGATTACCACTTGGCAAACGAGAGATTGAGAAGGCAGAAATAGACAAAATGTTGGACAGGAGAGTAATAGAACCATCAAAGAGTCCATTTTCATCTCCAGTTGTACTCGTCAATAAGAAAGATGGATCCACACGCTTCTGTGTTGAATATCGAGCACTTAACCAAGTCATGATCAAGGATGCATATCCATTACCACGAGTAGACGAATGTTTAAACTCACTTGCTGGAGGGAAATGGTTTGGATGCTTAGGATTTTTCCAAGTAGGACTACACCCGGATGATAGGGAGAAGACAGCTTTTTGAACAAGTCAAGGTTTATTTCAATTCCGAGTAACCCCTTTTGAATTAGCTAACAGTCCTTCCACATTCGAGAGACTAATGGAGGACGTTTTAAGAGGACTTCAGTGGGAGGAATGCCTACTTTATATGGACGATATCATAGTACCAGGATCTTCAGTTGAAGAGAGCTTATTTAGACTGGAACACATATTTATTCGATTGAGGGAGGCAAATTTAAAGCTGAAACCTTCAAAATGTATTTTGTTTCAGAAAAGTGTAAAATTTTTAGGACACGTAGTATCAGAAGAGGGAATACACACAGATCCAGATAAGATAGAAGCTGTACAAACTGGCCTACTCACAGGAGCGTAAAGGAAATTAAAAGTTTTCTTGGCTTATGTTCCTACTACAGGAAGTTTGTGAAAGGATTTGCAGATATTGCTAGGCCACTGCACAAAGCATGTCAAAAGGGTATTAAATTTACATGGACAGAAACATGTCAGGACGCCTTTGAGAAACTGAAAAAGTCAATGATAACACCTCCAATACTTATTTATCCAGTACCTGGAAAACGCTTTATCTTGGACACAGATGCAAGTGATAAAGCGGTAGGAGCCGTTTTTTCTCAGCAAATTGACGACAAGGAACATGTCATAGCATACATGAACAAGGCTCTTAATAAGCACGAAACATCATATTGTACTACTAGGAAGGAACTATTTGCAGTTATAACAGCACTTAAAAATTTTCACTCTTACATTTATAGACAGAATGTATTACTTCGCACAGACAATGCAGCTGTCAGCTGGATGAGAAACCTCAAAAACCATACAGGACAAGTGACAAGATGGTTACAAGAACTAGGTACATATGACCTACACATTGAGCACAGAGCAGGGAGGAAACACTCAAATGCGGATGCCCTCTCTAGAAACCCATGCGCTTCATGTAAACGACAGCAGATACTTCAGGAATTAACAGAGGAGGTCGAAAAGGAGAACACTGCCATATGCGAACAAATGAAAGAAAAAGACCAAGTCATATTAACAAACATAGCCAATCACCAACAGGAGGATGAAATATCACAGGAAAAACAGCAGCTTCCTGTTGAATGCCAACACAAAGTGGAATCAAAGGAGAATAAAGAAGCACAGTTAACAGAATCCGTAAGAGCTATCACCAGGAGAAAACAGGAAACACAGTCTGAGGAAATGAAAAATAAAAGCTTCATACTTTTGGGATGGCAGCCACAGGACTTAAGATTACAGCAATTGTCGGATCCTGACATAGGAATCTTACTAGTAGAGTTAGAATTAACAAACGAGAGACTCAAATGGGAAAGTGTCTCAAGTGGGACTTCAGCACTCAAAACCTTATGGAGTCAATGGGACAGACTTGAAATAATCAGAGGAATTCTATTCAGAAAATTTGAAAGCAATGATGGACAGAGTACAATAAAACAAATGATTGTCCCACAAAGCAAGAAACAGGACATACTGCACTACTTCCATGACATTCCATCAGCAGGACACCTAGGAGTTGACAAAACTCGGGAAAAGCTTAAAACGGGATTTTATTGGCCTAATTTGAAAGATTATGTGCAAAAATACTGCCGCTCATGTGATCGATGCTTTGCACAAAAAAAAAAAAGAAACAAACAGGGCACCACTAGGAACATATATCTCAGGAGAACCTATGGAAAGGGTAGCTGTCGATATTTTTGGACCACTTCCACTTACGAAACAAGGGAATAAATATATCTTGGTCATCTCAGACCTTTTCACCAAATGAACAGAAGCCATAGCAATTCCAAATCAGGAAAGTACCACAATATGCAAGGCCTTTGTAGACAATTTTATCACCAAATATGGGACACCATTACAGATACATTCAGATCAGGGGAGGAATTTCCAGTTTGGCACGTTCTAAGGGATGTGTACAGTTTTAGGTATTGCCAAAACAAGAACTACAAGCTTTAGACCACAATCAAATGGTGGTGTAGAGAGATTTAATAGGACATTAGCATCAATGCTAACAATGTATTGTGAGAAAAATCAGGAAACATGGGAAGACTATCTACAGCAAGTGATGATGGCATATCGATCATCGGTACATGCTTCAACCTCCAGGACACCAAACTCCATGCTATTTGGGAGAGAAATAACTCTACCGCTACAAGCTCTAATACCACAACCAATGGAAACACATATGGATCGAGGAACATCAGATGGTTATATGGATCACCTGAAAAATAAATTGGAACAAAATCATGCAATTGCAAGGAAGTCACTAAAACAGGTCTCACATTATCAGAAAGGGAGATATGATCTAAAAGCTAAAAAACAAAAGTTTTAAGAAGGGACAGTCTGTTTGGATATATGAACCAACAAGAAAAATTGGCGTTTGCTCAAAATTTACATCTAAATGGAAAGGACCATTTATTGTAGAGAAGAAAATTGATGATGTAACTTACCGAGTTAAAAGGAGCATGAGACAGCCTTCTTCAGTATATCATGTTGACCGTTTAGCACTCTATAATGGAAGGAACATTCCGTCATGGGCATCACGATTTCGGAGGAACATCGCTGAGGAAGCAGACAACAGACAGTAAATTTATCTTCAGAGGAAGATACCTCCATGAGGGAGATCCAGAGGATTCAGACCTATTCAACTTTTTATTTTAAAGACAGATCTGTCGAGAGGCGTTTGGGAGTGGTCTGGCCAACCATTAGCTAAATCATTGGACATGCGGTCCTTTTTCGATTACAGGATGAGCCTGGTCGATTGGTGGGAATGAATAGGTGCTGATGTGGATTTATTTTATTTTGAATTTATTGGTTGCTGTTGTTGTTTGCATGCTTTTGAGTTTTCGACGGATACTGGATTTCCATTTAAGGAAACGTGGATATTGAAAAACAATTTGGGACCCGGGGGTGGATTTCATAAGAGAAACAACTATGGATAAAACTAACAAGGTTTTCCTTGTTTTGCAGGATGTCATCTGAAGTCATATTAAATTGCTGGATATGCGCAGAAACCTTCAGCAAGACCAAAGAACTAAAAGACCATGCAATTGGGAAACATTCCGTATGTAAGATGGTATGTCCATGGTGTAGCCATGAAGAGAGGACGTTTGCGAGGATGTCAGAGCTGACAAATCACACTAGGAGGAAACATCAGGACCTGGTATTAGATCTTTTGGTAGGTGAATTCTTCACAGAACAAAATGGATTCTGGCTAGTGAAGAGACTAGATCGAGAGAATAAAGGAGGGTGCAGATTATGACAAGTATAAGAAAGAATGGGAAGATGGGTGGAAGGAAGCATTGGGGCACTCTGTGACCAGCCATCAGGCTCCACGGAAAAGTAAATACAGTCCATCTAGGCGATCTTTGGATTTTCCGGAGTTGGCTGTTGCAAGGGTAGAACTTTCGAGTAAAGGGAAGTTGGTATACTTGAGAATGGAGGAATCCGCAACTGAGGTTTGGTTCAAGGTAGAACTTGTCCATTGGGTTATGGATGATCCAAAAGCAAATGAAAACCTCCTGAGGCGAATGAATGGAGTTAAGGGAGACAGGGATCCACCAGAGAAGTTTGCAACGGAGTTGAAGTTGGGGGAGTTACAGTTCACTCTTAAAACAATCATCAGAGTATTGGGAATAAGCGAGAGGCATGTTCGAAGATTATATAGAGGAAAAGTTTCATTTGAAAAGACCAGGAAGGTACAGCTAGAGGACAAAAGCGAGGATTATGGAGAAGAACCAGAATATGAAATTATGGACGAGATCGAGGATGTACAACATTGTGAAGATGAGGAAGAATCAGTGAGTAGACGAATAGTGATAGTAGATGACATGGAGGAGTTGAGGGAGAAGAAACGTCAGGAACAGGAGGCAGAAGAGCGACGAGAACAGGAGGCCAAAGATCAACGAGAACAGGAGGCGAAAGAACGACGAGAACAGGAGGCGAAAGAACAACGAGAACAGGAGGTGAAAGAACGAGAACAGGAGGCGAAAGAACAACGAGAACAGAAGGCGAAAGAACAACGAGAACAGGAGGTGAATGAACGACAGGAGCTGGAGGTGGAAGAACAACAAGAACAGGAGGCAAAATAACAAGTGAAACGGGAGGCAAAAGAACGAGACCAGACAGTGAAAGAACAGCAAGAAACAGATGTATATAGAGCAGAGAAGCTACCGAAGAGAGGCGGGATGCACTTATTTCCACCAGGGAGACGCCAGTGGGGAGAGAGACAGGTTCTCATTTCGTCTAATCCAACCAAAATGTACTGACCGCCAAGAAATTGGCAGGAATACACTCCAACAGAGAGGCTAACAAGCTGGAGGTTCATAGCAATTGTGCTGGCACGTGAGGAGGGGGTGTCCGAATGCCGTAATGAGAGAGATATATTGGACGAGTATGCAATGCTGGCATTGCCAGGGACACCTGTAGAAAGATCAACAGAGAGAAGCTGGACTTCAACCACAAGAACAGCAAATTATAACATTTTGAGGGAGATCTGTCTCGGAAGATTGTCCGGAGAGAAAGCAAAGGGATGGCTGGCCATGTTCGAAGCAGCAGGTACTGGGATTCCTGATGGTAAAGTACAGAAGCAGTTAGAACTGATTCCATTGCGACTGGACACAGATAAAGCCGAAAAAGATTAGAGGATATTGTGAATTGACATTTTCTTGAACTTTCCTGTCACTGACACATAATGGATTGTTTTTATTGTTATTGTTTTTTGTTATATTTACTGACGTTTTTTTATGAAACTGAATTCGGGAGAATTCTTTTTCATTGGGAGGGGAAAGTGTTATAAACGTAAAGCTTGATATGTGTCATTAATTTTATAGAGATAATGTAATATCTGACATTTAAGAAATTGGGGTTAAATTTCTAAAACATGTAAGTCTTAGATGGTAATAATGCACTAAGACACCTTTGGCTAGTTATTTTATCGATTATTATTAATTCCGGTCAGTATTATTTTAGAAATTACATAAATCATTGTCGAATACTGTATTATGAGTCATAATTAATAAGTGTCAATTGCGGTAAAATTCAACTCGTAATGTTCAGGCACCTCGATCACGTTTTCACGTATTTAAATTGATTTCATATGTTCAGTGAGTAAAGAGCTTGTAAAACATAAGTTCAGTTACCTATTCATTAATTTTAACGGTTCCATCACATCGTTATTGGTGTGTTTTTGCAGGAATTCCATAGTGACAGGTGCTTGTTCATTTAAAAGGAGATCGCCATTTTATCGAATGGTTACTTCCGGTTTACCGTACTTTGATAGTCACTTGAATAAGAATTTAGATTCAAGTAAATTGTTATTATAAATTAATGGCTGGCCTTTCATTTTCATAATTATGTTGTTGAATATTGAAATATACATGTAATATACATGTAATAAGTATTTTTATTAAGTGCTGCTTAGGGACTATTTTCTGTTAAAATGACGTCACACAGAAACGCTATAGTTAGGTTCTGTGATAGCGAATTTTATCGTTTTATTATAAACTTTCACTATTTCATTTAAGTAACGACAAACTTTCACTTATTTATGAAACAACATGCATATTCTATGCCGTGAGCCAGGAATATAGTTGTTAGTAATAAGTAATAAGCGATTTCCAGTTCTGTGAGCCGCGCAATGGTTTTGCCAGAGGGTATAAATACAGCGTCGATTTGACGTTTTAGCATCTCGAATCTGACTGTCGTCAAGGACGCAACACATCGATAAACCATTTAACTGAGTCTATAGCTAATTTACAAGGTACAAGATGCATTTTGATACAGAGTTAACGGTTTTCTGAGCCAAACATATTAATAACTCCATTATGTATATATTAATTCACATTTTTAAATGAGACAACTTGAGTTAAAGTCGATACCAGGGAGCTGATATTCATATAAATATTTACCATTATAGTAGCAAGAGGGCGCCATTTCTATCTTGCTAACTAGGAACCAGTTCAATGTTTACTACAAATTCCCAGCCTTTGTTGAGAGTTTCGTTATTGAATATGAATTTAAGATACGATATATTCCACCACTTTAACAACCTTATACAGAATAGTATTATATAGCAGCAATTATGTCCTTAACATTAAAGCGAGAACAGTCTTAAATTACAACCTATCTAGTAGGGGTTCAGAAGGCCAGCATCTATCAGGGTTATTATTTTTGTATTAAGTATAGTTATTTTTACTCTGGATTGAATTATATAAATGGAATGCAGAATCTGGACATAATAAATATATTTCCATGTATACGCTTGATTGTATATACTGCTGGAACTGGACAACAACACAACAAAACAAGACCACAGAGGAAAACCTTATAAACTTATCCCACGATAAAAATACACTTAGATTACGCTATCCCGTCGATAACAGTATACAAATATGTACATTGTTATCTGGTGGTATGGACGGTTGTATGTATGTTAATATCTACATTGGTATCTGGTGGTATGGACGGTTGTATGTATGTTAATATGTACATTGGTATCTGGTGGTATGGATGGTTGTATGTATGTTAATATGGACATATCTAGTGGTGTGGACAGTTGTGTGAATGTTAATAGACATTGGTATCTTGTGATATGGACAGTTATATCCATGTTAATATGTATATTGGTATCTGGTGATATGGACGGTTGTATGTTAATATGTACATTGGTATCTACTGGTATGGACGGTTGTATGTAGGTTAATCTGTACGTTGGTATCTGGTGGTATGGACGGTTGTATGTATGTTAATATGTACATTGGTATCTGGTGGTATGGACGGTTGTATGTATGTTAATCTGTACGTTGGTATCTGGTGGTATGGACAGTTGTATGTATGTTAATATGTACATTGGTATCTAGTGGTATGGACGATTGTATGTATGTTAATATGTACACTGGTATCTGTTGGTATGGACGATTGCATGCATGTTAATATGTATATTGGTATCTGGTGGTATAGACGGTTGTATGTATGTTAATATCTAGGTTGGTATCTGGTGGTATGGACAGTTGTATGTATGTTAATATGTACATTTGTATCTGGTGGTATGGACGGGTGTATGTATGTTAATATGTACATTGGTATCTGGTGGTAAGGATGGTTGTATGTATGTTAATATGTACGTTTGTATCTGGTGGTATGGACGGTTGTATGTATGTTAATATGTACATTGGTATCTGGTGGCATGGACGGTTGTATGTATGTTAATATGTACATTGGTATCTGGTGGTATGAACGGTTGTATGTATGTTAATATGTACATTGGTATCTGGTGGTATGGACGATTGTATGTATGTTAATATGTACACTGGTATCTGGCGGTATGGACGATTGCATGCATGTTAATATGTACATTGGTATCTGGTGGTATAGACGGTTGTATGTATGTTAATATGTACATTGTTATCTGGTGGTATGCACGGTAGTATGTATGTTAATATGTACATTGGTATCTGGTGATATGCACGGTAGTATGTATGTTAATATGTATATTGGTATCTGGTGGTATGGATGGTTTTATGTATGTTAATATGTACGTTGATATCTGGTGGTATGTACGGTTGTAAGTATGTTAATATGTACACTGGTATCTTGTGCTATGGACGATTGCATGCATGTTAATATGTACATTGGTATCTGGTGGTATGGATGGTTGTATGTATGTTAATATCTACGTTGGTATCTTGTGGTATGGACAGTTTTATGTATGCTAATATGTACATTGGTATTTGGTGGTAAGGATGGTTATATGTATGTTAATATGTACACTGGTGTCTGGCGGTATGGACGATTGCATGAATGTTAATATGTACATTGGTATATGGTGGTATTGACTGTTGTATGTATGTTAATATCTACGTTGGTATCTGGTGGTATGGACAGTTGTATGTATGTTAATATGCATAGTTGTATCTGGTGGTAAGGATGGTTGTATGTATGTTAATATGTACATTGGTATCTGGTGGTATGGACAGTTGTATGTATCTTAATATGTACATTGGTATCTGGTGGTATGGATGGTTGTATGTATGTTAATATCTACGTTGGTATCTTGTGGTATGGACAGTTTTATGTATGCTAATATGTACATTGGTATTTGGTGATAAGGATGGTTATATGTATGTTAATATGTACACTGGTGTCTGGCGGTATGGACGATTGCATGAATGTTAATATGTACATTGGTATCTGGTGGTATAGACAGTTGTATGTATGTTTATATGTACATTGGTATTTGCTGGTAAGGATGGTTGTATGTATATTAATATGTACGTTCGTACCTGGTGGTATGGACAGTTGTATGTATGTTAATATCTACGTTGGTATCTGGTGGTATGGACGGTTGTATGTATGTTAATATGTACATTGGTATCAGGTGGTATGGACGGTTGTATGTATGTTAATATGTACATTGGTATCTGGTGGTATGGACGGTTGTATGTATGTCAATATGTACATTGGTATCTGGTGGTATGGACGGTTGTATGTATGTTAATATGTACATTGGTATCTGGTGGTATGGACGGTTGTATGTATGTTAATATCTACGTTGGTATCTGGTGGTATGGACAGTTGTACGTATGTTAATATGTACGTTGGTATCTGGTGGTATGGACGGTTGTATGTATGTTAATATCTACGTTGGTATCTGGTGGTGTGGACAGTTGTATGTATGTTAATATGTACGTTGGTATCTAGTGGTATGGACAGTTGTACGTATGTTAATATGTACGTTGGTATCTTGTGGTATGGACGGTTGTATGTATGTTAATATGTACATTGTTATCTGGTGGTATGGACGGTTGTATGTATGTTAATATGTACATTGGTATCTGGTGGTATGCACGGTAGTATGTATGTTAATATGTACACTGGTATCTGGTGGTATGGACGGTTGTATGTATTTTAATATGTATATTTGTATCTGGTGGTATAGACGGTTGTATGTATGTTAATATGTACACTGGTATCTGTTGGTATGGACGATTGCATGCATGTTAATATGTATATTGGTATCTGGTGGTATAGACGGTTGTATGTATGTTAATATCTACGTTGGTATCTGGTGGTATAGACGGTTGTATGTATGTTAATATGTATATTGTTATCTGGTGGTATGGACGATTACATGCACGTTAATATGTATATTGGTATCTGGTGGTATGGAGAGTTGTATGTATGTTAATATGTACGTTGGTATCTGGTGGTATAGACGGTTGTATGTATGTTAATATGTACGTTGGTATCTGGTGGTATGGACAGTTGTATGTATGTTAATATGTACGTTGGTATATGGTGGTATGGACAGTTGTATGTATGTTAATATGTACGTTGATATCTGGTGGTATGTACGGTTGTATGTATGTTAATATGTATATTGGTATCTGGTGGTATGGACGATTACATGCACGTTAATATGTATATTGGTATCTGGTGGTATGGACAGTTGTATGTATGTTAATATGTACGTTGGTATCTGGTGGTATAGACGGTTGTATGTATGTTAATATGTACGTTGGTATCTGGAGGTATGGACCGTTGTATGTATGTTAATATGTATACTGATATCTGGTGGTATGGACGATTACATGCACGTTAATATGTATATTGGTATCTGGTGGTATGGACAGTTGTATGTATGTTAATATGTACGTTGGTATCTGGTGGTATAGACGTTGTATGTATGTTAATATGTACATTGGTATCTGGTGGTATGGACGGTTGTATGTATGTTAATATGTATATTGGTATATGGTGGTATAGACGGTTGTATGTATGTTAATATCTACGTTGGTATCTGGTGGTATGGACAGTTGTATGTATGTTAATATGTACATTTGTATCTGGTGGTAAGGATGGTTGTATGTATGCTAAAATGTACGTTGGTATCTGGTGGTATGGACGGTTGTATGTATATTAATATGTGCATTGTTATCTGGTGGTATGGACAGTTGTATGTATGTTAATATGTACGTTGGTATCTAGTGGTATGTATGTTAATATGTACGTTGGTTTCTGGTGGTATCGACTGTTGTATGTATGTTATTTTGTACATTGGTATCTGGTGGTATGGACGGTTGTATGTATGTTAATATGTACGTTGGTATCTCGTGGTATGGAGAGTTGTATGTATGTTAATATGTACATTGGTATCTGGTGGTATGGACGGTTGTATGTATGTTAATATGTACGTTGGTATCTGGTGGTATGGACGGTTGTATATATGTTAATATGTACATTCTTATCTGGTGGTATGGACAGTTGTATGTATGTTAATATGTACGTTGGTATCTAGTAGTATGGACAGTTGTATGTATGTTAATATGTAGATTGGTATCTGGTGGTATGGAGAGTTGTATGTATGTTAATATGTACGTTGGTATCTGGTGGTATGGACGGTTGTATGTATGTTAATATGTACGTTGGAATCTAGTAGTATGGACAGTTGTATGTATGTTAATATGGACATATCTAGTGTTGTGGACAGTTGTGTAAATGTTAATAGACATTAGTATCTTGTGATATGGACAGCTATATCCATGTTATTATGTACATTTGTATATTGGTATCTGGCGGTATGGACGTTGTATGTATGTTAATATCTACGTTGGTATTTTGTGGTATGGACGGTTGTATGTATGTTAATATGTACATTGGTATCTGGTTGTATGGACGTTGCATGTATGTTACTATGTACATTGGTATCTAGTGATATGGACGGTTTTATGTATGTTAATATCTACGTTGGTATCTAGTGGTGTGGACAGTTGTGTGAATGTTAATAGACATTAGTATCTTGTGATATGGACAGATATATCCATGTTATTATGTACATTGGTATATTGGTATCTAGTGGTATGGACAGTTGTATGTATGTTAATATGTACGTTGGTATCTGGTGGTATGGACAGTTGTATGTATGTTAATATGTACGTTGGTATCTGGTGGTATGGACGGTTGTATGTATGTTAATATGTACGTTGGTATCTGGTGGTATGGACGGTTGTATGTATGTTAATATGTACGTTGGTATCTGGTGGTATGGACGGTTGTATGTATGTTAATATGTACGTTGGTATCTGGTGGTATGGACGGTTGTATGTATGTTAATATGTACGTTGGTATCTAGTGGTATGGACGGTTGTATGTATGTTAATATTTACATTGGTATCTGGTGTTATGGACAGTTGTATGTATGTTAATATGTATGTTGGCGTCTGGTGGTATGGACGGTTGTATGTATGTTAATATGTACGTTGGTATCTGGTGGTATGGACAGTTGTATGTATGTTAATATGTA
>MJUT01046195.1:851-26771 GCA_002080005.1 Gigantidas platifrons | reverse complement strand
GATCTTTAGTTTTATGTGTATGTTTTGTAGATCGTTGTTTATCCTTTAGTTTTTAGTAGGGTTCGTGTTACTCGATTATCAGTTTTATGTGTATGTTTTGTAGATCGTTGTTTGTCCTTTAGTTTTTAGTAGGGTTCGTGTTACTTGATCTTTAGTTTTATATGTATGTTTTGTAGATCGTTGTTTATCCTTTTGTCTTTTTTCTTTAGGCCAATGCATTCTCTGTTCTACTTCTATTTACGGATTCTTATTAACCCTTTGGTATTTTCAAACTCTAAGACGGTAGCTTTCGACGGACGATTCTCTACCCTCCCCAATAAAGTAGATTGTCATAAGAAACTGATATATTGTTGAAAGTTGCATTAAAATTTATATTTTATTATACAATTTTTGCAAAATTCCTCATTATTATCATATTATATTTTTGGTTGACCTTTATGGAATATCTGAGTCGTAAGCACTTCCCGGTCCTTTCCCCATTCATGACTTATCACCGGGTTTGTAATTAGATTAACACGACGGGTGCCGCATGAGTTTACTTCGGTTGTTAGTGTGGTTCCTGTTACTCGATCTTTTGTTTTATATGTAAGTTTTGTAGATCGTTGTTTGTCCTTTTGTCTTTTTTCTTTAAGCCATTGTATTGTCTGTTCTTCTTCGAATTACGGATTCTTATTATCCCTTTGGTATCTGCAAACTCTTAAGTAAATCGCCATAAGAAAGCTGACATATTGCTGAAAGTGGCGTTAAAATGCATATTCCATATTCAAATATTAGCCAAATTAGTATTAATATTATTTTTTTTTTGCATCTTTCAGGCTAATTATTTTTTTCTTTGATACTTGGCAACATAAATTAGAAAAATCCTGCCCACCCTAAAACAGACGGTCGTTCCCTATAACTTATCCATATTTTGCTGTTCATAGTTAGTACAAATGATATGTGTTTGTGTACATTTCTGCTGATTTTTTCGTTAATCAACAACCAGTGCTTCAGTTCCCGTATTTAATGGGGTTCGTGTAACTCGATCTTTAGTTTTATATGTATATTTTGTAGATAGTTGTTTGTCCTTTTGTACTTTTTCTTTTGGCTATTGTGTTTTCTGTTCTTCTTTTATATACGGATTCTGATTACTCCCTTTGGTATATTTTGGCCATTGTGTTGTCTGTTCTTCTTCGATATACGGATTCTGATTACCACCCCCTTTGGTATCTTCAAACTCTTCTTACTGGATATTTCTGTTTTCTAGTTTGAAAATGTTTATATTTTGGTTATTCAATTGAGTTGCTAGGAGCGACAGACCTGGCTTTTTTCTCATTTACTATATCTATAGTGGAATGATTATTTGTAGACGTTTCACTATAAGTATTCACATGGGTCATGTCGAGGTAAATGTATTTATTATGGTTTATCCCGAGTCATTTTTCCTCATGATATCCTTGGTCATTCCCAATGCCATATAACTATTGCTTTGCATCTACAAAAGTTTTCCATTCAATATTTATTTTGGAGAATCTGATTGGATTTGGGCATATGTTAGGATAGCACCGTTTGAATAGAATGAATATTTGATAAGGAATGTAGTAGAATTAACTAATAGCAACATTTGCTTGTAATTGTAATCTTTTTATGTGTTAGTCAATGCTTTGGTACTTGGATATATTTTATTTGGGTTTGAATGCACTGCATGGCCTATTTGTAAGACCTCTTTCCTATCACTCCGTTCTCTGCCATTTTGGCATAGGGGCCCTTAAAAGGGTGGCAATGATCATTCGCCCACACTTTTTGGATTTTGTCCTATTGTTGTTGGTAGCAAAGAGCCCCGTACCAGTTCAATCTTCTTGGTCACAAGAATAAATGTTCACCACTGATCGCATCAACTCCTTCCAGTCTGGAATACTGATTCGTAATGGTGGCCATCGGTACCATCCATATTAGATAAAGGTAGTGTTGTCTCGTATATCCTGCTTTCGTCATTATTCTTGTGTTGCCTTTTTCTAACAAAAACAACTATAATTACCACAATTACGATTATAAACAATCCACCGATGGATGTGCCGACTGTAATGTGTGTCGAATCTGACTCTGTGTCGGGATTGGCCGTGACAGCGGGATCCTTCGTTGTAAAAAGAAGAGTCAAGTCAAAGAATGTGGTGTCTGTTCCATCGGTACAATATATTTCAATTACATATTCAGATGTTGTGTTTACGTCAATACTTGGATTTTCGGACAAAATCAGAGAGGCATCTGAAAATGAATGTACAAGTAACAAAATGAAAACAAAAATAGCACAGTGTCGTAACAATTCAAAAATACCATAGAAAACTCATTGAAACAGAGGAAAAATGGCTACTCGTAACACACATACACATGCTCGCTCACTGTCCTGACTTGGTACCGGCGCATCGATAACTGCGTTAGCAACATGGTAGATGTTCTAACCCTATGTATTTATGGTTTCTGCTGATGTCAATAGAAAAGTGTGTTGTTCGTAGGCGTAATAGCTGACAGTAAGCTAGAGACTTAATCAAACAACAAAAGATGTGTCAAACTATTATATACTGTAAAATTATTATCATTCTCGGTATATCAATATTCGTGGGTTTCAATGATAGTTTAACTGGTGCAAGTAATTATAATTCAACGTAGATTTGTTACCATATATATAAATACCTATCCACGAAAATAATGTTCCCTCAAACCGCGAACATTTGTATTCACGAATTTAAATGAATCTACAATATTTGATTTTGTGTTAAATGTTGCTCTCCAAGATATTGAACTGGATATAACACATTTATTGGTAAAAAATTGAATCGTGTAATAATGCGACATACAATTTTCTGCAGAAGAAGTTTCATTCTTTTCCCGTTGCAGCCCATTTCAAACATTTGTGCACAGACTGGGATCGCAGACTATATAAAAGGGCATAATTTTTCTGGAAGCTTAAGCATACATTAGCATTAGATGATCAGGCTATTGCACATTTCATATTTGTGATTGCGTTGTGGTCATGTTGAATGGAAGCACATCTGTCCAGGTTTTTGTTCGTTTTCATTCCCGTTGGAGATCAAATTATTTAAGGACATAGAGAACTGGTATCTCATTAATCCCGAGATATTTATGTTCCAGGTATAAGCCGTGATCTGGATTACCAACGTCATATGTCGTATTTTACAAATATGATCAGTGAACTGAGGTGAAAGCTGATAGTTGGCATTGCTTATGTTGATGGAATTGCCTTTGTTGGCGAAGAAATTCCACACCCTTCCGGAGCATATGAGCTCACTCCAGGTTTTTAGTGGGTTCGTTTTCTATGTAGTGTTTTGTATATCATGGTGTTTTTTTTTCTTTTTTTTTACCATTGTGTTGCCTGTCCTTCTGACTGCTTCTGCTTACCCTGTTGGTAACTTCAAATCTTTCTATTAGAAATACAATCATGAATTACCTAATTATATTGATTGTTGCTATTCGAAGGCAACATGACACACTTACCGTTACCGTGTAGAGATAAGATGAACATGTCAGTATGTGGTGAAGTCTTGCTGATCATACATGTCACTTTGTCTGACGGATCGTCTACAGTGAACGTGGTAAGATTAGGATTGATGTTGATTGGGTTGATTCTCAACATTTCTGGGAGGCCATGTATCATAGGAGGCTACAACGATAATGATCACAAGTCAAACACTTTGTGATTAGGTGACCTCTGACATGACCATTGGGTGACCTCTGACATAATCTTTAATTTTTTGAAAGTGGTCAGTATTATGTAGAAATAGAAGTAAAAATAGGTATTTTGAATACAAAGAAATTTCTATTTGATAATGAGGGAGATGTTGAGAGGTAGAAAGTTCGTACATTGTTGTGTAAAGTGCATTGTAGTTTATTTTACCGTATTATTCATTTCTGCAGAACAACCCTCAAAACAATGTATGTTTCTATGTTGATTCATACAAATATACAAACAGCTAAATAAAGAAAAACATGAAAGACAAGAACAATAGTTCATCAGGTTGACAACATTTAAATGTGTATAAATCTTAGAAGTGTAATCAAGGAAATATTTAATATTTATACCACAGTTTTCCGAGTTTACCCGTTTAACTAGGAAAACCCTGGTATAAATGATGTGTAACATGAAGTCATATCACATCTAGGTCGTTGATTATTACATGGGTTTTCTAAGAGTAATAACACTAAAGCCCAGATTTCTGCGTGTATTGTTTCACTGTTCTTTGCTGTTGCTTATATTCTGGTATATAACCAATAAAGGATCAACTGAAAGGAATGCATTCATGTTACAATGTAAAATTAAAAATCTTATACTGATTGTTCCAACTGTTCAGAGTCATGCAATGAATACAACAGGTTAAATCACTATAATATATTATACTGTATCAAAACGTCGGTTTTCAGATCGAATTAAGAAAAGATTGACACCAATGGCTTATTCAGAAGCGTCATACAATGAACGAATGAAAAGCGACAGAAGACAAACAAACAACATACTACACAGAAAACCGAGGACCAAGCACCAAGACCACCACTAATAATCTGGTGTGAACTCAAGTGCTGCGGAAAAGTTAGCAGCTCATGTCATGTTTCTTTAAAATCACACGAACATTATCTTAAAGAGAAGCCATGTCGGATGCTAATACAAAGTGAACAATACGAAGCTCACAGAATCCGGAGATAAACACAGTCTCTCCAAAAGGGGTAGTAATTCCTGCTCTGCTAGTGTTACTGTTGCTAAAAATTCGATGACAGCCCATCGATTGGGAAAGGACGAGATGGTGTATATCAAGTACTTTTATTACCACGTAAAATAATGGTCCGTTCATTTCTTCCATTCATGCACGGTAGATTAAATCCGTCTTTAAATTCAACAGTATACAGAAGGGATTGATCCAATTGATTTTCAGAATATATAATATACTAGTATTGACCTTGTTCTCATCAAGGAGAGATATAAAAAAACACTGATTACTGTGCGGTTGATACACTCGGAGAGAAATAGTCTACAATTAGCAGAGCTATCAACCCAGTGATAGTAATAACAGCTTAGACATTCAATTTAGTGCGAACGACGCGTTTCTTCATTAATGACCTCCGAGAGCCTAAGTATTTCCCTGATTCATACTCACAATATTTTCCGTCACTGTAACGTTCAGAGTAGCTATAGTATAGCACCAATCTTGTACTGACAATACATAATTAGTTCTTGTTATCTTCTGTCCTCTAGAATGTGGTAGCATTTTCTTTACAAAGATACTTCCTGTAATTAAATATCAATTCCGGCAATGTAGGGTTATGGTGTTTAATGCCACTTTCAGCAATATTCAGCTATATCGTGGCGATGGGTAAGTTTCGTCTTACGTAACATTAAGAGATATAGATTCTGTCTCGGTTTTTAAATGGTTCGACGGTGTGGTAGATTTTGTTTTTTTTTAAATTTTGTTCATTACTTCAATGTACATGCTAATACCGGTCACATGTTGGGCTTTAAATGCTGGGTTCAAAAGCGCATATACAATGCATTTTCCTGACATCTAAACAGTTTACTGTTTTATGTTCGATAGGAAGGAACTAATGATTTACAGTGATATCATATGCGCATTAAATTAAATGCCTGACTCTGTGACCTATTTATCTTAACATTTAAAACTTTGAATTGATATGTCTGTACCAAGCCAGATAGTGAGTGAGGCGATGCAACATTATCTGATAAAGTTTGACTTACTGTGGTTTTCTGCCGGTACTCCGGTTTCCTCCACTAATAGAACTGACAGCCACGATATAACTGACATATTATTGAAAGTGGAATTAAACATCATATACCATAACCCAAACCGAAAGTGAGTGGTTGAGTATATTTGTATCAGGATAATCGATTTAGCCTATTTCTATGATTTTGAGAATGAATTTTGAAATTGATCAGACAGTGTGGTAATTTTATGTTTTCTATTTTATTGCAATAAATGCCCCAATACGTACGTAAACGAGTATCAAAGTAGTAGTATTCGTTGTCATAGTCTAGCTCTATTTTGTGAATGAAATCCCCAAAATCTGTTATCTGAACATCCATTACTCTGCCATTGACACTTTTACGGTATCCAATAGTTACGCTGTCAGGAGTCATACCAAATTGTGGTGGTCCCTCTAAAACACAATGCAAAAACATGAATATAAAACACTTGCATGACGAGATAATGTCACACGGGTTGAAGGTGTTGGCAAATAAAACTAGCTTAACCCCGTCTCGTTTTACTGAAATGCCTATACCAGGTCAGGAAAGTATGTGTATGTTTGAATTTATCTCTATTTCTATGATTTGAACTTTTCTGACAGTGTGTCCTTTTTTTTATTTTACTTCAATTACTAGTACATGTATAATGAAGGATATTGGTGGTCGATGGTTTTGATGCAACAGAACAAATAATCAACTGTAAACAGTGGTGGTCAACAATTCCTTCAATATCAACAAAGAAATTATCACCTCTAAAAAGCAAGTTTAAACGGTGATGGTTAACAATTCCACCAATATCAACAAAAGGAATTATCACCTCTAAAACGAACGTTTAAACAGTGATGGTCAACAATTCCACCAATATCAACAAACAATTAATCACCTCTAAATGGAAAGTTTAAACAATGATGGTCAACAATTCCATCAATATCAATAAAACGAATTATCACCTCTTAAAAGAAAGCTTAAATTAACAGTGATGGTCATAAATTCCACCAATATCTACAAAGCGAACGATCAACTCTTAAAGGAAATTTAAAACAGTGATGGTCATCAGTTCCACTAATAGCAACACAACGATCAATTATAATATTAACCGAATTCACTGACACAAAGACCACGAAATATACCACGAAATCGAGGTCCTGGCTTGGGACAGACACAAACACGATTACATAAATCCACCCAATATGTTACATGACTACTAAGTTACTTACTAACTGTAGAAGTGTAAGACATGGTGTACATTCTACTTGACTGCTCGGGAAAGGACTCTACGTTAATCTCCTCCCCAACATTTGTAGAGCCCATACTGTTCCGTAGTATCGCCGTCGGACATGGCTTCTTAGAACGCAGGCAGTCATAGTACCCAATGATGTTTTGTCCATCGTCGTGCCTGAAATACGAATTACATGTTACAAATTACAAATTTCTTGGTTTAAGGAAATCTGATTAGTTCATAAAAACGTAGATATCAAGTTTATTGCGCATGACTCCTTTCTGGAATAACGTCGTGTTTCATACTTATACAAAATAGTAATAATATTGCCTTTTTAATATTTAAAATTTAAATTGTAGGAATAATGACACTCTCGCAGTAGATAAAACAAACTGGTTGAATAAAATAAAAAATAAAACAAAATACCACATTTAAAAAAACTCCAATCGAAAAATCGTAGAAACAGCTAAAATCAGTACCATAGACTCCATGTACTCATTTTCCTGTCATGGGACACGCACTTCAAATAAAAATGTTGTGTGCCCAAACCTCCTCTCTTAATAAAAAGATGCGGCGGTCATAGAAGTTTTTCTTTCTAAATGCTTGTTTTTGTTTTTATTTCTCCACTGTTTTGTGGTGTTTTTGTTTTCATTTCTATATTATACTGTGGTGTTTTTGTTATTCTTGCACTGTTTTGTGGTGTTTTTGCTTTCATTCCTACATTGTGTTATGGTGTTCTTCTGTATCCTTACATTGTTTTGTGGTGTTTTTGTTTTCATTTCTATATTATACTGTGGTGCTTTTGTTTTCATTTCTATATTATACTGTGGTGTTTTTCTTTATTCTTACATTGCCTTGTGGTGTTTTTCTTTATTCTTACATTGTTTTGTGGTGTTTTTGTTTATTGATGAACTACACGCACATGTTAGTCCTACAGTGTTAATACTATTAGTTGCTATATAACTAAAATAATTACTCACCATCCAATGATATCTCCTGTGTTGATTAATATCCTGTCATTGTCAGGTACATCGTACGTTGTTTGATTGTTAACGTTTGTGGCTATTGAGAAATATAATATGATGTTCATACAAATGTTCTTAATTGTTAGAAATTGAAACAGCGAAGAAAAGAAAGTAATTTTCAAAAACATTGTAACAAATAGATTTGTTTGTTTGCTTGATGATGTTTAACACCACTTACAACAATATTTCAGTTTTATTGGTGAAGAAAACAAGAGGACACGGAGAAAACCATTGACAAGTCATTGACAAACTTTATCACATAATGTTATGCACCTCGCCTTGATCGAGATTCGAACTCACAACATCAGTGGTGATAGGCAATGATTGCAAATCAAACTACCATATGATCAAGGCCGAGACGGCCC
This sequence comes from Gigantidas platifrons, assembly GCA_002080005.1. Classification (NCBI taxonomy): domain Eukaryota; kingdom Metazoa; phylum Mollusca; class Bivalvia; order Mytilida; family Modiolidae; genus Gigantidas; species Gigantidas platifrons. The sequence continues at coordinate 18,416 of MJUT01046195.1, read as the reverse complement.
CTAAGAAATAGATGTGATTGAAGATTTTTAGAACAATTATTAATTGAACAGCATACTAATATGTTTGGATTATAGTTGGTTTTTTTTATTATGAAAACTGCTATATGCCATTTTGAATCCCATGACATATTTAACCCAGGGTCAATATTTTTTCACGGAATTTTACCCCTTTCTGATGAAGAATGAATATCCTCCAATTTTAAATCTTCTTGTATTTTTTTTTTATATTGCCATATATTATATTAATCCACTCTCAATATTCACAAAATAAAGGTTCAATTTTCAAAAATGGGTTTCAATAAGATATGATTACAAAGATGATCCCGGCGTCCTTTGTCAGATACCAAAATACATGTTAGTTGTAACGATTGAATCATGTCAGATTCATGACACTCGATACATCTGTGTGCGTTAAAATGTGTCGGATGGTTTGTTGCATTTACTCAATACTCCTGTTTCTTCTACCAATAAACATAAGTAATTGCAAGTACAATTCAACAGCTCTAGACTGAATTCTCAGGCATAAAAACGATTAGTTGTTTTTCATACTAGTTCATTAGGGTAAAATATTAACCATCTCATCGAAAATACGGCGTCCTCATGGAAAAATAATTACCATGTCATCGAAAATACGGCGTCCTTTATTTACAACTTGCAGAACATAATGAACATAACATTGCCATATTGTCATTACCTTTAACAACTACTCTGTTCGTTCCTACAACCTTGTATCTATTGACGTCAATCTTTCTCCATACACTGAATGTTATATTCCCTGTATTTATAGGTACATAGTGCCACATGGCGATCTGTCCACAACAATGGACGGTATTTACTGGATCTAGGAGAAGATATCCTGTTCCTAGACGTCACAAATATAAAAATACATGTTATAAATTGTCCACTTAATACGAGATTACACAGCTGGGATTCGTATCAATCTGGAATATTTTGGTTAGGGGTTATGGTTATGGTGCCTAATATCACTTTCAACAATATGTCAGTTATATCGTGCCGGGCAGTTTTATTGATGAAGGAAACTAAAGTATCCGGAGAAAGTCCCTAACCTGCCGCAATTCATTGACAAACTCGAGTACACCCACCATGTATATTTGGTATTAAAATGGTATTAAAATGCAGTGACTGTTGTTTAACCTCTAATGAGCAATTGTTTCACTATGCTATGACGAGAACAAGTTACATTCGACAAGATGAAAATAATTGTGTCCACTTTATACCAGAAGAACACATTTATATATTTTTATAGTGCTAGCGCACTGAAATATACTGTTCGCGGCAACTGGATCTCCAACATCAATACATATACCGTCAAACTATAAAAAAGATGTACAAACTCGCTTCCATTGAAAAAAACAAAATGAATTACAAAATAAACATAGACAGTACATAGCATGGTCATTGTAGCAATGCTGTTACATACCATTGGATGAATCTGTCTTTGGTTGTAACGATGCATTTTGTCTATTATAAAACTTCTGATCACCACAATCTAGAACAAAAATATAATAAGGTAAATTACACGTCAAATATGTACAAATATAGATACACATGCATATAGAGGATGTGACCGAGTGGTCAAGGGCCTGGATATAATGCTAAACGATTGGTGCTGCAGTGTATCATTAGTGCTAGATCAAATCCCTGGAGGATGAACACAGATTTGTCAGAACACTGTTGGATTAAATTTGTAGGCGTATTAAAAAGGCTTAGCATTTTATTATAAACACAAACTTTCTCACTGGAAAAATAATTTTATTATAATGTAAATTGTTTGTTTTTCACAAAATTATATTCAAAGTGTCGCCTTATTATCAAGTTCACATCTACAGGGGCAATCAATGCTATTCCACGGTCGTCATCATAAACTGGTCGACCGCTAAGAAACAATCATTTCTCCAATGGCAATGAATGTGTTCCCTTTTATATATCACGATCTGGTTCACCGTTACGATATATCGATATCTAAAATGTTTACGCAGATTTTATTCTTTCCTCTATCACTGTCAAGACCTTTACCGAACTTGACTGTATATGAGTTACACAGTGGGTGTCTTATAGGAAGTAGGAACTGCATACCCTTCACGAGCACCTGAGTCACCCCCAGTTTTTGGTGGAGCCCGTGTTACTCATCTTTCTAGTTTTCTGTGTTGTTATTTTGCTTTGTTTGTCTCCCTGCTGTGTCTTGTCCCACGATTGCTTTGTTTAAGGATTATCAATGTTTGATTTCCCTTTCACTTTTCTAACGTTTAGTTACATGTAATGTTATCAATTATTCGATTCCCGTCCATAGTTAGATGTACTCGATGCCACTGTGTATGATAACTTTTGTCAATGATTGAAGAAGGTATATGATATTCTCTGGCTTATTCCATCAATAAAGCAGATCAAACACGATAAGACTGAACTACCCATGGCATATAATTTTATTTTCATTTTAGTAGAATCAGACTTTGTCATTGTTTTATGTGTCTTCCTAGATACGGTTACATTATTGATATCTTCATCTTTTCTCATGATTCTTTTATCAAGCAATCACAAATGTAGTAATTAACACTCAAAATAACAATCTTTCACGTCACAATCTCTTGTTTCGGTTGATGATCCGTCACAGTCGATTGTTACCAATCCACTATTACACAAGCGTATTCTTGTCTGTATACCTGTTACACAGGAACCTGAACAGTTACTCCATGACTCCCAACTACTCCAAGGAACTTCTACAGGATACACAATACTATAACATTATCAATGATTCTTCTGAGGTTTTAGTTGTGTAAACGTTTCTGGTGGAATGCAGTTTCTAAACAAGTCGTTTGAAGTTGAAGTTTCGCAGCGTTTCTTCTGAAGTTTATTTTTCTAAACCTTTCTTCTGATATTTAAGTTTTAAACGTTTTGTCTGAGGTGTATGTTTTTAAACGTTTCCTCTGGTGCTTAAGTTCCTATTTGTTTCATCTGAGGTTCATGTTTGTACAGCATTTCGTCTGAAGTTCAATGTATACACTTTTCATATTTAAACGTTTTCAGTCAGGGTTTTGTTTTGGTAGGATCCGTGTTGCTCATCTTTTTAGTTTTCTGTGTTGTGTTTTATTTGTCTTCGCTATGCGTGTTATGCCCAATGTTGCCTATGTCTCTGGATTGTCCATTCTTATTTTCCCATTCGATATTCGTTAACGTTTATTTAAAGGTTTTTTCCTGATTCATGAGATATTTAATGTCTTAACACATTACGGTTTTTTAACAACACAAGACTAATGCAGGGTGCAGAAATCAGGAATGTAAAGAAGTAAAGTCATGAATAAAGCATCAGTAGAAATAATATATTTGACCATTAATCTATTTGGCCATTAATCTATTTGACCATTAATCTATTTGTTTGAATGTAGAGGACTCATTGGTACAAGGTATTTTAGCTTTAATATTTAGAGTAAATGGTTTGCTATGACAATTTGCATCATAGCACAATGTTCATATCCTAGTTTACTGTCCCTTTACTAGTTCAATGTCCAGCATTCTATATTTTACATAATGCTCACCGATGTATATTATCGCTGTCAGGTGCTCCAGAATATTAATAATATCAAGCTATGATGTAAATAATAATGAAGCATATATCTCTCTGGACGTAATTCAAATTGTATTCCGCCCATCAAGACTCGAAGCTACGATAAAATAGTAAAGAAAAAGAAAAATAAACCCTAAGAAATAACGCTTGAGATGAAATAAAAGAGACAGTCCTTCGTCACAAATAGAATGCTAAATCGCACATGGACCTGTGGTGTAGTTTGAAGTATACATTTAATCTTAGTGATGGCGTCTTATTATCTGTAGTCTAGCTTCTGTATTCGTAGGGATTTGGTGTATAGCATTTTGTTACTAGTTTGTGATTGATTTGCATGATCATATTTATACTTCATGCCACCCGCATTGTTGAAGCTTTGCATGACGTGTATCTTCCGCTATTGTTTGTTTGACCTATTATAGCTACTGTTTCCTTGTTAAAATAGTGAAGAACAACAAATGACTTACTGACGCACGTATAGAAATAATCCAATCTTGAACAAGTATCGCTACATGTTACGCCAAAGCTTGAATCAGTGGCATTGAAAACACATGTAGTTTTGTTGTTACACTTATTCTGTATATGCATGATAACATCATGGTTTTCAAAATGTGCAAATGTTTTCCCACAATTGTTAGCTGATTTCCATACGGCACTATGTACTTGTATGTATCCACCTGGACAAGTCCAATTCAGTTCAGTGTTCAAACATGCCCTATCATCATCTATGAATGACAAAACAAAAACTTACTAGATAAATGAAAAATGAAAAAAAAAAAAATATTTACTGTTATGATTTTGGGCATTCCATTTGTACAACGAGTTAGTTTATGATTTATTCAACCCGGGATGTTGAAAGTAAACATATCATAACCTGAGATACAGGTAGATCACAAAGTTCATATTTGCTATTGAATTCTTTCTTGTAAGTTTAGTTGAGTAATTTAACAGGCAATTATAAATCCCTTAAAAATATAGACAGGAAGAACATTTGCAAGAACATCATATTTGTTGTGGCACAAACAACTGTATTCAGGGGAGACAGTGATGTTTACATTTGAATGAGAAATAAATTAATGAAATAAAATGATAGTAAATTTTAACGCCAACATTGCATTTTTTCAATGGGATCTAGTCTAGAACGAATGAATGTAGATTTAAAAAGCAAAGTTTGAAGATATGAAAGGAGTATTACATAATGTATGTTCTTCGCGTGAGGGGTAATTCTGTTAAAACTGAAATGTTTTAGCGTTATCTAAAGAAATAGATGTATACCAATGCATGCATAACACATTTATATAAAGACTTTGAAGAAAAGAACATGCATATCTGGTTTGTATTGACAACTCTATTATATTTTCTTTAATATATATCTAAAATTAAAGTTAATATATTTTTTTTTTTGACGAACTTACAATAACAATTATTTTCATTGCATTCTTCCTCATTGTTCGACTCTCCAACACAAGACGTCCCAATGTCATTTGGTGATGGATTTCTGCATCTTCTTTTATACGATTGTATTCCGCCACCACAAGTAACACTACAATTCGATTTCATAATCCAATCTGACCAGCCTCCATTTCCTGTAAAAGTATGAATGTTGTTGCCAGGTGAGCAATTATTCAGTTATTTTATGGCGAGAACAAGTTGAATTCACTGAGAAGCTCATTATGTTTGCATTGTACTAGATTTATTTGATTTTAATAGTGCCAGCTCATTGAAACAAAAATGTGCGAGTAGACATGTGTCGCTGCATTCAGACACGCTATCCGGATTCTTAGTCAGCCAATCATCGCTCTTTCCTCTTAGCGTTGCGTGTAAACACCAATTTTATAACCATTGAGTTGATCCGACAAGGGATCGAAACCACGATCTACTGTACTGGCAGAGAGTGCGCTAAGCTTTACACCGCCAAATTCGGTTGACTTCACAAAATACGCCAGTAAGTCTGTTTTCAAATTCCTCTTTCACCGGAATAGCGTCTGATCTACTTCATATAACTTAGTACACCATGTACGCATATCTATAGTTGTCCTGTATAATGGTGCTACTTGAGTTCACCCCGACATCCCCCCTCCCCCCGATTTAGTGTGGTTCATGTTGTTTGCCTTTAATTTTCTGTGTAATGTTTTGTAGGCCGTTGTTTGTCCTTTTTCATTTGGTCATTATATTGTATGTCCTTTCTCAATTTACGGCTTCGGATTACCTCGTTGGTATCTTCAAACTCTTCTCTTTTGACTCCAAACTATTGGAAAGCAAAATTTAAGACAACAAAACCAGCGTAGATATATAATGGCATGCACACGGGGTGTCTATAGAATAACCTTCATCATGTACGCTCATAGACAAAGGTCTTGAATGCTAGACTATTTAGAAATCTTCGTGAATAAGAAAACAAAAGGAGCTAAAACAAACTGGCTAATATCGGCTTAATCTAATTATACTAAAGGGAGATACATGTTAGTTTAAATGAATTAATGTTTGCATGATTAATAACTTACGTTTACAATTATATGAAACTTGTAATGACGCCTTTCCATCAGCCCCACATGTACTTCCGACGTTGCTATTGGTAACATCAAAACTGCAAGATGTATGACCGTCGCACAAATTTTGGATGCCATATTTATCACCATGACTACACGTACTGTAGTTATAAAGAACCGTGGCTATTTGTATGGTTTCGTTGTATTCATCTGGACAAGTCAACATGGCTCTATCTCCTTCTATATATTGCATTGTGAATGGTTCTGAAAAAAAATCATTACTCTGAGGGATTAAGAAAATGAATCAGCTTCCAGGAATATGACAATTTTAGCATATATGTTTAAACGGGCATTTGTTTTTGCATTTACGTCTTTCTGATTTCTATGAATTAGAAACATTAGGATCTAAATATCTAACCAACGAAATAAATAGGATGCCAGCTCTTCTGTCTTTGATAATTACCAATATATAGATCTCTAATGGCAATACAGATATGAACAAATAATATAATAATCTGGTCAGACGTGCTTCCAATCAAACAGCCCACACGCTATCACAAATGCATGAACAGTACAACAGGAAAGTCAGTGAATGATTTTAGATAAATTAATAATAAATATATATATAACTCCGTCGGAACAATTCCGAAATCATAAAAAAAATTATCATGGAAAAGTAGGCAAAATATCGATTCCTGTAATACACATGTGCATAGCGATGAGTTGTTTGGATTGGTATATACACTTTATAAATAGGTGGAGGGGATGAATTAGTTCCATGGGGCCAAACCGTCTCCTCTTGTTGAAATGACTCGCTTTTCACCTGCTACCAAATTGTTAATCCTAAATTCCTTAACATATAACTTGGTGACCAAAGTCGTTGTAAAAATTCTTGAAATGATACCTCTAACACACAAATGCATGACGATTAATCTATTTGTTTAGTACAGACACTTAGAATAAATAAAATGGAGAGGTTAAACTGGTAGTATGGATCAAAACCTCCCATATTAATGAATATACAAGTAATGCCTGTACTTAAGGTGAACAATTATGATGTTCACCGCAAGTGCAGGCAACAATCGTATTATTATACTGAAACTCTATTTACAATAATGTTAGATGCAATAAACACTTATTTTTTGTCTTTATCTTGTGTTTCCATAAACTTCATACTTGTGTTTTTAACTTCCGGTCAAGATTGTAATTCCAGAATGCAAAAACCGATGCATTTCGGATTTTAACCTTGATCAAAGAAAAATCCCGAGGATACCATATTTTGAATAGCCAATGAGAATTGAAGAAATTAAAACCGCGAAATATGATTACAGTACTGTTCCCCCGGTCATCAGTTACAAAACTGATGTCCGGTGAAATAGAGAAAACAAGAAATTTAGGATGTATTAATTAAAATATTACACTTGATTTTCCATTGAAAAAAGATACTGAAGTATAATAAATGATAATAATACTAACGTGAACAGTGATATGTTATTCCAAGCTGTGCTGTATATTCGTTTGATGAGCATGTTGAGTTATGATCCTTAATCAAATCTGCCAATTCAAACTCACACTTAGCGTTATTATTGCACAAATTTGAAACCTCTTTTAGAATATCCTCATCACTGTCATTACAGACAGTCGAGTTGAAAGCACCGGTGACAATTTTGATCGTTGCTGCATATTCGGCAGACGTACAATTGAAAAAGACGAGGCCCCCATTAGATATCACTTTGAAACGCGTGTCTGGAAAGAAAATACGAATTGCGGTCGTTAGTAATACGTATACACACTTAATATTAAAACAAACTTATATGTAAATGTTCTCGATTACTATTACAAATAACATCACATGGAATGATATATGCATCGCATTGCTGACTCGGTTACACAACAACTCTGGAGTTAAATAAACATTGACATAACGTTGAAATGACATGGTGGCGTTGCATCAATATTGTTTCAACGTTAAAATTACACCAAGTGCTTGCTTAGGAAGTGGCTACCATTGTAGTTTAATACCCGTTATACGACATATGTGAAGTTTGTCAGGCACTTGTTGCAGGTGTGCGCCGTTTTCTCCTGTTACCCCACCACATAAACTGCTATTTTATTGAAAATTATTTTTAAACACCGGTCAATTAAACCTTTATATATATAACTCTTATTATGTGCGAAATATATCAAATGTCATGTGACCGAACTAAATATCTCACATTTCCATCCTCCCGGAAAGATACACTTAATCAATAAAAACGTAGATACATATATCCAATTTAGTGTGTACGACGAGTATCTGGAATAACCATCATCAGGCACGCTCAACATTGGAAGATTGGAAAGCCAAATGATTGAAACTTTTGATAGCATTAAAACCAGAGCCTAAACAGGATAGATTAATCGGCTAAGGTCTCCTTTTCGTAGCAAGGTTAGCAATGAAGGAAGCCGGAGTGTACGCAAGGGAGATAGGCAATGGAGTTGAACATGCACTCGGTAGACACTGGTAAGATGGCGACATTCCGGTTTGTAAAATGTCAACACACATCTATTAATTCCTGTTATTTTCCAATATTCTGAACAAATTATGTATATTATGTTACATTTAAAAATAATAATAACGTTTGTACATGTCTAAATAAATAAGAATATTAATAGCGCATTACTTGCTTTTTCCATCGCTCTCATGTTGAGTGATACATTTCCAACATGGCGGACATCAATTCGTTATTCACACCCGCTGTACGGTTACAAGTAGAAACCATTGTTGAGTACAAACATGTACATTGTAAGCACTCTTAATGAAGGTTTCATTTTCTGCACTCACTGAAGGTTATCGACTTTTTAATGTTAAACACAATTGTTTACTTAAATTAATTAATTATCTAGATTGTGTAAATATGATGATTATAAACAGTATTTAGCAATCGCATAAATGTATGCAGAAGAATAAAATGTTAATAATAATAATAATAATAATTATCATTATTATTATTATTATTATTATTATTATTATTATTACTACATAATGATTTTATTTAAACAATTTTATTGGCTATCATGCTGTAACCTGACATTCCGTAAAATTTGATATTGTTTAATTAAAACTCGTATTGAATCGCTTTCACTTTCACTTTCCATTGCACTATGTATGACGTCATAATGAAGTGATTATTGTCATATTGACTTGGTTTCATTTTCACTTTTCATTTTAATGAAATAAAACAATTACAGTCTTTTGAATCGGTCAATACGATTTTTTTGGTGAATATCGATTTTAAGGTCCATAAAAACTTGACCACAACAAAAGACTATAATTGTATATTATTATTATTATTATTATCATTATTATAATAATATTTATATATGTAATCACGAGTTCTACTCGATACAACATTATGTGATAAAGTTTATCGGTAATTTACGACAGGTCAGTGCTTTTTTCCACGTACTCCTGTTAGCTCCTCCAATAAAACTAACCGCCACGATATAGCTAAACTATTGTTGAAAGTGGAGTTAAACATTATTACCCTAACCATAACCCATAGACTACTATATCACTTTGTAGAAAATAAATAACACATACATGAAAACATTAATTTCATGATCCGTTTCTGAAATTGTGTTTGATTTATGGTGTTTAACGCCACTTTCAACAATATTTCAGTTATATCATGCTGGTCAGTTTCATTGGTAGAGGAAACCGGAGAACCCCGAGAAAATCACCGACCTATCGTAAGTAACTGACAAACTTTGTCACATAATGCTGTACACCTCGTCCTGATCGAGATTTGAAATCCTAATATCAGTAATGTTAGGGACTGATTGCATATGTAGTTGTAAATCCAACTATCATACTGCCTCTTGTTTCTGAAATAACCTTCATCAAGTATCCTAAAAGTCAAGAATTTTTAAAGTGAACGTGTTTTACGAATTAAAATATATCATTGAAATATAGCATATTATTTCATTTTGTTTATTAGCTTGAATTGTATGTCTCTTTAAAAACTACCAGTTGTAATACATGCATCACATGCATCAATAACGATATTTGTTCTGTGAACAAAAAACTATTTAATATATACAAGAAAGGGCAGGTATTATGAACAGTTGTTGTGATGAAGATAGTAGCCATTCAATACTAACTTCCTCGTATAATTTTTATTTCTGTGTTTTGGAGTGTGACATTACATACATTAAACCAATATGTAAATAAAGTAAAATCAAATAAAATCAAAACAAAGGCAAAACAAATACAAAACCAACAACAGCCAAACAAACAAGAATAAAAAATAAAGCAACAGAAATCAAAAAAAGGTAAATCGAAAAAAACAAAAAACAAAAAGAACAAGCAAAATTAATCAGATAAAAACAAACGGAAAATAAATATAATTGCAAATAAGACTAGAGAGTCACCTGAGCCTGCATCGCTCACCTGATGTACAAACTTAACGGACAACAGACGACGGACTACGGACGAAAGACAACGGACGCCAAGTGATGGCAAAAAAGGAGAAGACATAAAAGAAATATTGATAAAAAAATGTGTAAGAACAGGAAAACTATATACAAAAAGAAAGAACTGTGGTATATGCCTTTTTGTATATCATTTGGTTATTGTTTTATATAGTATTCAGATACAACACGACTCTTAATTCACCAATTACTTAATATATATAGAAGAAGATAAATCGTTTTTGCAATATATAGTGGATGTGACCGAGTGGTCTACGGCGCTGGATTTAATGCTAAGCGATTGGCGCTGCAATGTATCTATGCTGTAAGTTCAAATAACGTCGAGGAAAGAACAAAAATGTGTCACTCAAATATCTAATTCTAACACTGTTGGGTTATATATATATTAGTAATGTGTGTCTGTGTGATTAAATATTTTGATTAGTGAGTGAACTTGATATATTTAACAAACATAAAGAAAGGAAAGACAAGCAAGTTTTGCTATATATATATTGGTGTTTATCTTAGCTCATTCATTTTTTCTCTTTTTCTAAACATGAGTCTTTCCCTCAACTCCTTTACATAAGCACAATTGTTTTCCACCTTGTTATATGCATGGGCGTTTCCCTCAATTCCTTTAAATAAACACAATTGTTTTCCACCTTTTTCTATACATAGACGTTTCCCTCAATTCCTTTACATATGCACAATTGTTTTCCACCTTTTTCTACACATGGACGTTTCCCTCAATTCCTTAACAGATGCATAATTGTTTTCCACCTTTTTCTACACATGGGCGTTTCCCTCAATTACTTTACATAAACAATATTGTTTTCCACCTTTTTCTATTCATGGGCGTTTCCCTCAATTCCTTTACATAAACAGAATTGTTTTCCACCTTTTTCAATACATAGACGTTTCCCTCAATTCCTTTACATATGCACAATTGTTTTCCACCTTTTTCTACACATGGGCGTTTCCCTCAATTATTTTACATAAACAATATTGTTTTCCACCTTTTTCTATGCATGGGCGTTTCCCTCAATTCCTTTACATAAACACAATTGTTTTCCACCTTTTTCTATACACGGGCGTTTCCCACAATTCCTTTAAATAAAGACAATTGTTTTCCACCTTTTTCAATGCATGGGCGTTTCCCTTAATTCCTTTTCATAAGCACAATTATTTTCCACCTTATTCTATACATGGGCGTTTTCCTCAATTCATTTACATAAAAACAAGTGTTTTCTACATGGGATGGGAATTTTCCGTTCACTTGTCCTGTTGTAAATTTGTTCAGGTATAATCTTTACAATAGATATTACAATTTACACAAATTTTTACTCCCCACCCACCCAATATCACACCCCTTTAAATTGTAATGATGTGGGAATTAACAAAATATATATTAAAAACACATGTTAAATACCCAAAGTTATTGTTGTTTCCGTACTGACCTTCATAAAATGAAGATTAAACACTGAACTATTGGCGAATACGCTAAGAAACGTTAAGATTCAAACAATATTAAACAAGCGTGACAATCATGAAGTGTTTGAATATTAACAGTATTTTCCTTACCTCAAAGCTAAGCCCTCGAGAATTCCAAACTTAAGTTTTTATAGGTGTCGCTGTTACTTTCGCTTTGAATTTTTTGTCATCCTGGACAATAATTCCGATAACGATAGTTTTGGGTCTTTTTTGTCAAAAAAAGAACACCAATCGTATATTTTGCAGCATAACTGTTTAATGATAGCTTAAACAAATAATTTATGGACAGATAAAAATTAAAAAAAAATCGTAGACAATATACCTTTAAGCAGTTCCCTGTATTAAAAGGGACTTTATTCTTGTCCTGTCTTTGAAAACTTCTTGAAATACGGCTTTTGATTACCTCTTTTTTGTATTATTAACCTATACTTGATGCTGATAATTTTGTAATATACAGTCAAACCCACCTAAGCGGTCACCTCTATTAAGCAGTCATGTGTATTAAAAGGCAATCGAATTCCTGTCCTGTCTTAGACAACATCATATATTTTAGACCGTTGTTAAGAGGTCATTTGTCTTAAAAGACCACGTTTTCTTTGTCTCAAAGGTGAGCTCTTAATACAGTTTGAATGTATATGTGGCGTGAAAAAGAATGTTCAGTTCTAATGTTTGAATGCAAGATATTACCAGATGTATATATACTTGTATACATGAGTTATTATTGAAACAAAAAGAGAGAATTTCTTTTTGCTATATGTATTGGTGCTTAACTTAGCTCTTCCAGTTTCCCGGTTGTTGACTGATTTTGTCTGTTTATTGATTTATGAGTTTTGAATTTCCTTTTGGAAGATTGCTCTGTGTTCGGTAATTTTGTTATTACCCTTATTTATTATATCGATTTTTCTATGTATGGGCGTTCTCTCGATCCCTTTACAGAGACGCCATGTTTTCACATTTCTTTTGTCCTGTTGTTAATTTGTCCAGGTATAATAATTCCAATAATTATTACAATTTATATTAATCTTAGAAAACAAAAATAAATTGTAGCGATTTGGCAATTGAAATAACATATATTGTTTTGTTTTTGAATGCTCAGATGAAATAAAAGAAACATATATAACTTACATTCATTGGCAGAAATCCACGAGAAGAGAGTAAAACATACAAGTAAAGGGACACATAATATTTTCGACATTGTCACTCCCTATTCAATACAACCAGGAAGACTGTAATACAAACGACACTTTGCATTAATAACACGGTAGTTGTTTAGGGTTGAAGGTTAACAAGATTTGTTTAAATAATAGATTGTTATCATGATCATATTTAAGTGCTTCATATATTTGATAAAGATACCCACCGCAAGCACAGTGATTAAGGCATTTAATAGCTGTGGCAATACAAAATGTGAATATCTTATGTTTTTAAAACTCTTCAATTGTACATCTATTTAACAGCTACCTGCTCATCGGTCAACGTAGCAGTTGTTATTCTGAACTCCAAAAAACTTGATTTTTAGATCTAGTGTTACGTAAGAAGAATTTGTAGATACTATTTGCGGAATCAAAGACCGTAAATCGATGGCCAGAAAATGCAATGGCTAACGAAAAAAGAACAAAAGGACAAACAATGATATACAAAGCAATGCACAGATAGCTTAAGATTTAGCCATAGCAACCCAACTTAAACCGGAGGTGAACTCAGATGTTCATGAAGAGTAAGCAGTTCCTGCTCCAATAGTGGCACCCGTCATGTTACTCTAGTTACAATTCCGGTGATTAGTCATGAATGAGTAAAGGAAAGAACAATATTGTGATTACGACAAATAGTGGGCCGTCATGGCCGTGATCTTATGGTAGTTGGATTGACAACTACTTATGTAATCAGTGCCTATCACCACTGATTTTGTGAGTTCGAATCTCGAACAGAGATGAGGTGTTAAACATTATGCAATAAAGTTTGTCAGTGACTTGCGACAGGTCGGGGGTTTTCTCTGGGTCCTCCTGTTTCCTCCTCCAATAAAATTGATCGACACGGCATAGCTGAAAATTGTTGAAAGTGGCGGTAAGCACCATCAAGCAAGCAAGCAAACAACAAACGAATCATATCCATGATCATTTCTGACACAGAGATTCCTCCGTATTGGTTAACCAAGTCATGTTGGCGACAGTAAAACATTCGAAATGATTACTTAAGCTTTACCACTAGGAACAATTGGTTCAGTAACTTCATTGATAGCAGCAACCTTCTATCAAGAAAATTATGATTGCAATCGTACTTCAAGAAAAGTTGGGATGTTTGCTATCCCCTACAGAATTCCAAATAGACACAAAAATTCAACTTAAACCGGAGGTCAACTCAGATGTTCCGGAAGAGTAAGTAGTTCCTGCTGCAATAGTGACACCCGTCATGTTACTCTAGTTACAATTCCGGTGATAAGTCATGAATGAGGAAAGGAAAGGACAATATTGTGATTACGACAAATAATGGGAAGTTATGATTGCAAACGTACTTCAAGAAAAGTTGGGATGTTTGCTATCCCCTAAAAAATTCCACATATCTTAATCATTGATATGCTCAATATATGTTTTCACAGAATGAAAGAGATGGTGTAATAAAAGCATAGATGTCCAATTAAGCGGACACGACGTGTTTCTGGAATAACCTTCATTATGTACGCTCAAAGTCAAAAGACTGGAAAACACGCCAACTGATCCTGTAAACCAAAGACCATCAGCATGATATCCAAAGTCGGTTAAGGTTACCTCTGTCTGAGGAATATTGACCTCACTGAGTGTATAATACCTCCAGTAACTTCAGACCCTTGATTCGCCAGTTTAATTAGACGAACACATGAAACGAAATACGAACGAACGATACACGAAGCGAACGATACACGATACACGAAACGAAATAATTACTACAATTGCAATCTTACTATTACTAAAATTTTTAAATTAAAGTGGAAACAAAATTTTACATATATAAACATGTATTTCCTTTATTTACATGTACCAGTAATTTTGTACAATAAGGGAAAAGATATTTAATAAATGTATGTTTCTATAATTTATTTTAGGACAAATAAACAAGAAATCATCTACATGTATGTAAACAAACGCCTCTGGCAGTTTCACCTGGGAAATACATGCACTGCAGGTGTGAAATGTAAACTCTTACATTGTACATTAGTAATGTCATTCTAATTAACAATTATATGACCTTTTGAAGCCACACACCTCTCGGACAGCATAACCGAGAAAATAACTGATACACGTATGTTTGGTTGGAATTGTCAATTCAGAATCCGAATTATTATAAATATAAATTCTGTATAATTATATAATTATATAAATATAAATTCTGTATAAATATATAATTAAATAAATATAAATTCTGTATAATTATATAAACAGAAAGTCATATTTGGAAGTCAAATATATGAGATTTAAAATTTAATAATAAATATAATTATTAAACACATTGGTAATATAAACTATTAAATATAAATTGTATTATCCTATTACTTTACCGACTAATTTATCATTTATAAAATATAAGATAACAGAAGTTAATCACATCAATTTGAAAAAATGTAATTCAAATAATAACACGATACTATTCGTGTATCGTTCGTTCGTTTTATGTTTCGTGTATCGTGCGTTCGTTTCGTGTATTCGTTTCGTATATCGTGCGTTTGTTTCGTATATCGTGCGTTTTTCGTGTCGTTCGTCCGTTTTTTTCGTTGGTTTCGTTTGCGTTTTTCGTTCGTTTGCGTTTCGTGCGTGCTGTAAACTTATACGATACAGGGTCTGTAGTAGTCCACCAGCAGAGGTATGTATCCAGTGATAGCTAAAAAGTAAATATCTAAATTATGATAAGTGATGTCAACAATTTCTATATGGCGTTGGAAATCTAAGTCCTGGCCTGGGACATGCACACAAATGTGGTGGGATTAAACCGGTTAATGTGATTCCCAATCCCCCTCTAGAAAATTGGATCTCGAACGTCAAATGTCTGACTTACTGTGTACAGTAATTTAGCAATATCATCGAACTAATATTCCGAGCCAAAACAGTCTTTGCTCATTATTCTTAATGCTGAGTGCTTAGCTGACAAGTAACAAATACCAATTTTATTGTCTTTGGTTTGACCCGACCGGGGCTCGAACCTACGATTTACAGCACTCGAGGTGACCACGCCTAACCAATACGCCACCAATGTGGTTGCTGCATGTAGTACTATAAAAATCCAACGAAGCTGGTTGGCTAAGTACAAAGCGGAACTCTTCATCATTTCATTAAAAATTAACTTGTTCTCGAAATGATATCGCTGAAAAATTGCTGAATTTACCAACAGTCACCCACGTGTTGTTGAAACAATCACGAACTGCTCCATCAGCTGGACTTACAACTACCTAAACAATCAGTGCCTATCACCAATAAAGTTGTGAGTTCGAATACCGCTCATTGCGAGGAGGTGTTACTCAATACTATATTATGTGATGAAGTTTGTCAGTGACCTACGTCAGGTCTGTGGTTTTCTCAGGGTTATACTGTTTCCTCCACCAATAAAACCGTCCGTCACGGTAAAACTGAAATATTGTTGAAAATGGCATTAAACACCATAGCCCTAGCCCTAACCCATCAGTCGGATGTTTGGTTTCCATTTGACAATGGGGATATTGACGGGTCTAATCCAAAACTCCCGAATAAAACATATCTTTATTATAACAGTCTATCGGAAAGCTCCCATTTTACCAGAAGCCATACACCACTTAACACACATTAGGTATGCAGATTATTAGTGTGATCGTAGTAATATTACGAAAATAAAGTTTAATACGTGGTGGTCAGCAATATACCAAAAGGAAAAAAAGAAATGCAACATTGACCTCTCACCTTAGCTGACTTAGCACAAAACAAGATTATGACATATGAATTTGAAAATCCAGGTTGTGGTTTGGGACAGGGATTAAACTATGTCCTTGTTAACACGATTAATGGGATCCCGACCTTCCCTGTTGAAAACAGTATCTCTAAAGTTAATACATATAGTTTGATATACATATACTCATCCAATTAGTACATATCACCGATAATCTTTCTGAGTTCGATAAGTTGATTCCCGAAAAGGCGTATTTGATTCAACCGATAGCATGTTTGAATTCGTTGAATCGATTCCCGTACCTTATAAGGTGTTCTCGACTCTACCTTTTATGCTAAAGGTATCAGGATATCCTTGATAGAGGGTTGCTGCTAGCAAATAAGCTACCGAACCAAGGGTTTAACTTCGAAAGCTTAACGGTCTCCACCATCACTTGTCGTAAACACTTTCCGGTCCTTTCCTAATTCATGACTTATCACCGGGTTTGTAACTAGATTAACACTACGGGTGCCACATGAGTTCACCCCGATTGTTAGTAGGGTTCCTGTTACTCGATCTTTAGTTTTATATGTATGTTTTGTAGATCGTTGTTTGTCCTTTAGTTTGTAGTAGGGTTCGTGTTACTTGATCTTTAGTTTTATATGTATGTTTTGTAGATCGTTGTTT
>MJUT01046184.1:17570-33298 GCA_002080005.1 Gigantidas platifrons | reverse complement strand
GAATGAAAATCAAGAGGCCTAAACAGAATGAAAATCAAGAGGCCTAAACAGAATGGAAATCAAGAGGCCTAAACAGAATGAAAATCAAGGGGCCTAAACAGAATGAAAATCAAGAGTCCTTAACAGAATGAAAATCAAAAAGCCTAAACAGAAAAAAAATCAAGAGGCCTGAACAGAATGAAAATCAAGGGGCCTAAACAGAATGAAAATCAAGAGGCCTAAACAGAATGGAAATCAAGGGGCCTACACAGAATAAAAATCAAGAGGCCTAAACAGAATGAAACTCAAGAGGCCTAAACAGAATGAAAATCAAGAGGTCGAAATAGAATGAAAATCAAGGGGCCTAAACAGAATGAAAATCAAGAGGGATAAACAGAATATCCAATATAGGCTGACGTTACCTATATCTGAAGAGATCATTTATTGTGTTAATTACTCAATAATTTAGGCACCGTAAATTTAGAAAATAAATACAGTAAAACCTCTCTAAACCGAACCCGAGTAAACCGAAATCCTGGAAAAACCAGACAGACTTTACAATCCCATCTACTAAATGTCTATATAATATGAACCTGTGTAGACCAAACACCTTTCTAAACTGAACAACTTTGTCAGTCCCAAAGGGGTTCGGCTTAGATACGCTTTATTGTAATAAACAATGTCAGTGCCGTAGCATAGCACTGACTACTGGGCGAATGATACCCTCGGGGGACAAATAGTCCAGAAACAAATGTATCGACCCAGTGATAGTAATGAAAACATAGATATCAAATTTAGTGTCAATGACGCGTTTCAGGAATAACAATCTTCAAGTCCAAAACAATTGCCAAATTGTGAGAAAATAGCAAAAAAAGCGTCGTTCTAAAAGTTGTTAATGGTGTTCTCTAACGTCTGCGCTTATAATGTTATCGTTTCTTGCTATCGCTCTACATTAATCCGGTACCAGAAAAGCTTTATTAGGTCCATGACTTAATAAGACTGAAATGTGATATTTACATATGTGGTTATGTTATCATGACTAAATAAGACTTAAATGTGATATTTACATATGTGGTTATGTTATCTCAATTGTTGGGTTGTTTTCCGATATATAAACTGATTAGATAAATACGATTGCTTAATTGTAGTTCAGGATACTTTGTAACTCTAAGTTTGTACATGATAGAATGCACTTGATTTATCATGAATGGGCAGATCAGACAAGAAAAGACGTTAAATGGTTTGAATGTGGGTCGATAACCTCATTATGTGAGGAATACTGCTCCACATTCATTCCAAAACTTGTCATTGTGTGTCACACCTTTTATTTCTATCTCACTAGGTTAAAGGTCAATTGATAAACACTTCAAATACTTATATCTAATCCTGAGTTTTTGTAGAATGTAAATCACAAAAACTGTCCTATCAGTTGAAATAATATGTATGACAAGTGATCTTCTTACATACTTCAAATTCGTCAAGAACATTGAGATAATACTGATGTAAGAACAATAGTACACATTATCATAATAAAGTCATTAAATGTCTACTGTTATCATAATTAGTGGTAACTAGACCTTATCTTTACAGGTTAAGAAGGTTAGAAATCTGATATATAGTTAAAAAAGTAGAACAAACACAAAGGATAAACATTTCGGAATTAAGGAACAATATTCTTATTCTTGATTACTCAACCAATGTGGAAAATTGAACGAAAGTATGAATTGCATCAGACATACGTGAAGCTGAAAACCAATGCCTTAATTTACTGCCACGAAGTACCAAAACATGTAGCATAAAACGTTCATGGTGGTTCTCCAGTCAAATAAAAAAGGGATATCTTGAACATATTCCGAACCTTCACACCTCCATATACAGGTATACTTACGCAGCATCTGAGTTCACACTCGCTTTTTAGTGGGGTTCGCGTTGCTTAATTGTTAGCTTTCTGTGTTTTGTATATCATTGTTTCCCCTTTTCCTTATGGTCAGTCTATCTTCGATTTACGGCTTCTGATTACTAGTACCCCTTTGGTATCTTCAAACTTTTCTTTTCAAATTGTTAATTTTGTTCAGAATGGAAGCCCACGAGTTGACCACTATGATATTATATCAGTTAAGCTTATAATGGATCTACTAAGATTTGCTTAAAATCCTGGTCTTGAAAGCTCTTTTAACGGGTTCAATTTACACAGTGAATAAATGATCCTCAACATAGGATTTTTTCTAAGGTCACATGAAATACACACATAGCATTTTAGAGTGGATTCGTGTTGCTTAATGCTTTGTTGTCTGCATAGTGTTTTGTACATTATTGTTTGTCCGATTTCTTTTCGTCACTGTCTTGTCTGTCATCTTCGATTTCGGCTTCTGATTGGTATCTTCAATTGTTTTTTCTTGCAAATCGTTAATTTTCCACAGAATGGAACCAAGAAGTTGAACCCCAAGCTTATACTGAATTTACTAATATATGTTAAACAATCTTGGTCTTGAAGACCATTTTAACGGGTTCAATTGACACTATGTATAAATGAATCTCTACATGGGATTTTTCTACGGTCACATGAAAATGCACACATATTATTTTGGGGTTGTGAAATAATGAGAAATATTATCTAAACATGTATTTTAATAGAAAACTTCTTCAATGTGTTTTAAATGCTATGTTTTGTAACTTGATATCTATTTATGGATCAATACATATACGTTGAAACTATAAATATCATACATTGCATGTATATCTAATCAATCACCGACAACTCTTCCGGGGTAATGTTGTACTAACAGTACTATAATTAATATAATCACAAGTATTATATTCATTTCCAGGCCTCGTAGCGAGATAAAAATACAATATAAAAATGTAAACATTAAAGGTGATAACACATCGTGATCTTATTTATTCTTTCTTATTTTTTTTAATAAATATTATATTTTATTCACTGGACAGGTATAATACAGTTTGACTGACGTAAACAAAGGTAACACACATGTTATTATAAAGAAAGTACACCATTCTGTAGAAAGACAATAATAATTCATTATCGTGTCAACAAATTTACTGAAAACATTTTAGAAGTAAATTTAATTAAATATTACCTTTATCTTGTCTTTTGTTCAATCAAAATATTCTAAAATCTAGAAGGAGCTACTCATATCAAGTCACGTGATCTACTGATTATTTTGGTTACACGTGACAACAGCCAATGATGGTTGCTATTCGTCCACGTCCATAGACTTTTCATGTTTCAATCTTATTACCGGTGTTCCAATTGTAAACCTATTTATATATAAGAACATTGTAGCAGCACCTGCATATGAAGTATACATCTCTCAGAATATTCGATATTCCAGGGCTTGTGGTTCCTATCATGAATAGTGTCCTTCACACAGAGTTGCTGATAATAAGGTAGCTACTGAAGAAAGGGTTCCTTGTAGTAGAGTTGAAGTCATCACTTCGAAAGGTTTACAGTTGTCATCATGACTTTGTTAACCGTTACAGAATATCTGTGTCACATATGACCATGGATATGTTCTATTTTTCTTACATTCCAGTCCTTTCCTCATTCGTGGCATATGATCGGGTTTGCACCAAGAATAACATCACATGACCAACTTATTTTCCCACAGCAACTGAGTCCACTACCCTGTTTTTAGACTGGTTCGTTTTGCTCGATCATTTGTTTTATGTGTAATGTTTTGTAGAGAATTATTATATCATTTTTTTTATTGATAAATACATTTATGATATTTTTTTTAAAATAAACATCATACAAATGTCACTTTTGTGGTGAAAATCGTCATAATAATATTGCAATAAAAAGTCGTAAGAAGAGTTTGAAGATACCAAATCAGAATTCGTATATCGAAGAAGAATAGACAACACAATGGCTAAACGTTAGTAAAAATCTGATCACAGGAGACAAGGTTTTAATCGCTACATAGTGAACATTACGGCAGTAACACATGGACATTCTTTGTATATGATATTATATCTATTGAAAGTACCAATTGTTAATCCTTGGAACAATGGTCAACAATCAACAACCAACATAATTTATTCTATTTACTTTGCTAGTTAATTTGTTGCCAACGAGGATTAATTGACTCGTCTTTTGTACTGTTGATTTTTATGATCTCAATGAATCGAAGCGATTCTGTTATTTATGTATTAGTTTGTTTATTTCTGTTTTGGTCGCAGGAGACCTAAATGTCAAGAAAGGATGGAATTATATTAATATGCTTAGCCCACCGCTATTTTCTGCCTGTGTCTTTCCAGGATCTAGATATCCATTGACTTCAGTCGTCGTCATTTTTGTATTTAAATCATTGAGGCTTGCTTGGTTATATTGTAGACAATTATTGTTGATGTTCATTAATTCACAAGGACGATATTTTGGGGTTTCAATTGAGGTAGTTAATACATTACTGAATAAGTAGTGTAGTTGACAAATTCAGTCCCCCATTTGTTAAGTCATATTTTTCAAAAGAGGTATCATATGGTATCATCATCATCAACAAATTGAGCCAGCTAGGTGTAAAATGTAGATATGTAAATGAATACAATATAGGTTGATCGTGACAGTGGTATTATGAAAAGAAAGTTTTAACAGTGATGGTCGACTCTGCCAACCGATATCAAGAACGATAATATACTTTTAAAATCCATGAACACAAAAACAGTCTAAATCATATGTTGATGGAAATCCAGTTCGTAACTTGAGAGAGGCAAGAGAAGTCACGGGGTCGTTTACCTGGTTAATGGGATCCAAACCCTTTTCTCTTGATAATTGGATCATATATAAACAAAGTCGCACAGCACTAGAGGTAAGCATGCTAACCGTTGTATCATAGATGAGGTTGAATCCATGATCTACTGCACTCTAGAAAGGCACGCTAACCGTGACATCATAGACGAGGTTGAAACCATGATCTAGTGCACTCTAAACAAGCACGCTAACCGTACCATCATAGACGAGGTTGAAACCATGATCTACTGCACTCTAGACAAGCATGCTAACCGTACCATCATAGACGAGGTTGAAACCATGATCTACTGCACTCTAGAAAAGCACGCTAACCGTAACACCACAAGGGTGATATACCGACAAACTACTGCACACGAAGCAGGCATCCACACAGTTACACCACAGAGAAGATATAACCCACAATCTTCTACACTGAACTGGAGGCAAGCACACTAACCGCTACAACACCACCACTGTCATATGATGGTGCTATACCTGTAGAGTGGTCCTCAAGTTAGTATGACAAAACACGGTGTATGGTGACGGTTCTACAACTGTATGGTGGTCCTAAAGTTAGTATGACAAAGCACAGTGTCTTGTGACGGGTCTACATCTGCATGATGGTCATACAATTAGTATGACTAAGCACGTTGTCTTGTGACGGTTCTACAGCAATAGAGTGGTCCACAAGTCAGTATGACAAAACACGTTGTATTAGGGATGTTGCACAAATTGACATACTTACATTACTCGACGTACGTACGTATGGGGATCGTTTATTGATAGCGAGCATCGCAAGATGCGAGCTAAACAGCAACATGTGTGTAAGGAGATTAATCAATATATACGATCAATACCAACCGGAAAAATTTCGGCATAGAATGGAAAATCGGAGTGAAGTACAGGAAATAGCCTTTTAATTTGAATAAAAAATAACTATCCAGTTTAAAAATAAAAAAAAAATTAGAAAGGAAACCGTACAGTTTCTTTACATGAAACGATTAACTTATTTGAAAAATGGGCAATCGTTAGACCTTCTTGTTTTGCCCCTAAAGAACGATCGGCCCTAAAAAAAAGTCGTCCTCGATATATCGCGGCCCTAAAAAAAGTCGTTCCCAATATATCTCGGCCCAAAAAATCTCCTTTGCAATAGAAATAACTGGGTAATTCGAATTGAAGAACAAAGAAAAATAATCAAGAATAATGAAGAAAAGAACCCAAACCTACTATTTGTACACGTACATTTCTATGCGTAGATGCGATGCTCGCCTGTAGGCTGTGCCTAATTCATATTAGTTTAGATAAAGGCGAGATGTGTCGTTTTATCGTTGTAATATACAATTTTGAAGTATATACTAAAACATATTATTGATGAAATACAATTTCTTTTACTCATGTTTAACAAAACATGATTTATCGATAGAAATAACTGAGGTGCACTCGCTTGGGTAAAATGAAGCTCGTTATGTCAAGATTTCCCGCCAATTCGTTTACTTATCTCGACTTAAGATTGTGACCTTGACCAAAACAATTATGTTTATTTATAGATCTTAAAACACTAAAATCCGTTATTTGATACAGATTCAAAACGCCCAACGAATTGTGATATTCAATTTATTGACTTAGTTTGGAGGGATTGCAATTTAATTTTCAAAACTATGAAGGCGACGGTTAATTCACAGGCGCTCGTGGCTCGTATTTACACCCCTTTTTTTCCCCCTCTTTTTCCTGAATTTAACTTTGTTCGTGTCCATTATTTTGTCGACGTCTGTAAGTTGCTGTTAACATAGAAAAAAGAGATGAAATAATAAAGAAATTATATTGAAAATATATATGTAAACAGAAAGTTTAAGAAGGGTGTGGTAATTCCGTGCCACGACCGCATGTGGGTGAAATCACATTTATGTGTCTCTGTGAGTAAATTAAAGAATATGTTGACAAAGTTGAAGGGACAGCTTGTGAAATGGAAGGAAATCGATGCATCATCCTGTCCAAAATATCTGTCTACTTTATACAAGGATATATCAGGGCGCAGGTAAATTATCGCAAAAATTAATATACACGTGTGAACAGTGTGTTCTTTCCACCAGTGTATTCTTTCCACCAGTGTATTATTTCCAGAGGACAAGTTACATTAGTGTATAATTTCCAGAGGAATTATTGCACTAGGTTATTTTTTCCATGCTAATCCTAACCCTAACCGGAAATTCTGCACACCGGAATAAAAGTACGCTTACATGAACACATCCGATTTGGAAACAAAACCACACAAGTTAATCACTGTAACTGGATGGGAAAAGATCCGTTCAGGTCGGTATCATAATGACAATATTTTCAAAAACATACACGGTCTGCAACAGAAATCTGAATGAAAATTTGCTTAGAACATTATGTGTTTAGGCTTTCCTAATGAAAAAGAAAAAATGTTGGTTTTCTGTTATAAGTTTTTTTTTGTTGCTTTAAATCAAAGCTTTAAGTCTTTAGTCTGTGAACAGTTGTTGATAATGAGGTTTAGAGGACGACTATTTGACATTTAGAGGTGTCTATGTTTTTTCCCGAACCAAAAATGTTAGGAGCGTAGCTATAATCCGACATCCTGCTGGTCTGACAGTCCGATAGTCCGAAAGTCCGATTGTCTGACAGAGATGTGTTTGTTTTTTACTTTTACATTTCAAGTAAGAACAGCAACAAAATAAAAATTCGCTGGAATACATCTAAAGATCTAAAGCTTTAGCTTGACCAATTTTCTTGAATATTTGTTTGAATGTGTACTTGTATGACGGCATTTTTTCATTCACTTAAATGAAGAAATAGAAAACTTCTTTAATTCAATGATATTCTTAAAGTGACTATATACGATTTTCGAGGCGGTATTTTGGATCAAATTAAATCTTTTCGTCTTCTTCACCGTTGAATTATTATTTTTCCTACAGAGCCGATGTAGCAGGTAATTTGTTCCGAACTGAGTGAGTGATTGTTGTTTAACGCCAATTCAGCAATTTTTCAGCTATATCATGGGGAGAACAAGCACATTTTCAATGAGATGATTAGGTCCGTTTTGTACTAGACCAACACGCTGAGGTAGTTTTTTATAGTGCTAGCTCACTGAAACAACAGTCCGCTCCGCTCGGACATATTATTCTGATTCCTAATGCTGCGTTCTTGGTGGAGAAACAACAAATACCAATTTCATAGTCTTTAGTTTGACCCGACCGGGGCACGAACACACGATCTACCGCACGCATTCGAGACAAGGACGTTAACCATTACTCCGCCGATGCGATTTGTTCCGGACTGAAAGACTGTCTTGGCTAGATGAGCCAACCGGGACAAAAGGCAAAGGCTACGTATTCCGGATCTAGACAATATATTCGGACCTGTTTTCTTTAATTCTCTAAAGTAAATGTCTTGAAAATTAATTTGATAACATATTTCTAATATATGCTTCAGTAAACCTTATCAGAATCTTTCAACACCAGTTTTTAACATATGCATCAGTAAATAACAATAAGAATCTTGAAACGCCAGTTTGACGACGGATCTTGCTTTCACAGTGAATAAAACTTGACTAAGCGATCATTCATCATAAAGAACACATATTTTGTTTTCATAGAATAGCTGTCAAATGTACTTAGTCTGTCGGACTATCGGACTGTCGGATTACCAGACTGTCGGACTACTGGGGCGTCGAACTATTGGGCTGTCGGATTATAGGTCTGATCCCAAAATGTTTATGACACGAAACAAAAATATTTGTTTATATGAAAAATTTGTTAATATTATTCAAATATGATTAAAATCTATTTTTTAAACCGGAGGGTCATATGATTTAATTTTTGCATCTTTCAGGCCAAGATATTTTTTCTATAAAAGTTAAGTGGTCGTTCCTTAAGTTTACATTACGAAAATAGTAATATGTTTTTTTTTTCAAGAGAGACAAGACTAAAGAGTCATCAATTTATACACACAATTCGTGAATTATGGATTTGTTTGGCCCTTTTGTAAATGACAAAATGCGGGTACAGTTCAAACGTGCAAATAAAATACATGTATTGCTTTTTTATTATATATTTTCATGTTCCAATTATCGTCAGCTTCAACCCTTGGACCAATACCAACCCCGTTTCCACAACCAATGCCATCCAAGACCCATTTAAGGCCTCCGAAGTCCATTTTGCGCACCTCGCTACATTTTTAAACACACTGCATTGAAACAAGGGGCGTAGTAGGGCACTCCCCCCCAACGCTTTGGAAAGTGGTAGGGGGTTGGGGAAAGGATATTTTACTTTTTATGGCAAAATGTTTTACTAGTAACTGAATTTTCAGCATTAAAGCAAAAAATGTTAAGCTCCCAAGAGGTTTGAAGCCTTTTTGTTTGTTTGTTTTTCTTCCCCTTCCTGTGCACTCGAAAAGCTGTCTTCTACTTTCCAATCCATTTCTAAAGCTTGATCCTCGACTCTGTATGTATAATGTACAGTAAACATCTGATTGGAAGAAGGGCAATCGAACTTTTAGAAAATTAAAATGTCGAAATTTTTATATTAAAAAAAAATCGAAACTTTGACTTTTTTGTATATGAATGTTCCTAATACGCTTCGTTCGGTAGCTCGTACATTTCATTGCATTTTCATTTTAAACAATTTAATAACAATTTTAGAAAGAAACTGACCATTTGATATCTCTGGGAACGGAATATATACGATTACAAAATCATTGAACCTCTTGCTACTTAAATTATGATTTATTTTTATATGAAAACAAATCGAACGGTTCCTTTGTTATTTGACTTTTGACTAATAATAAGAAATGCTGTTGAGATGATGAATATTAGCACACTTTATTTATTAATAATAGGTAAAAGATGTACTCGATACGATATACAAATTACAGGTGATTGTTCGAGCTTTTATCTGCTCGATTTTTATTAATATTTTCAGTTTGCATGATATTCGCAGAAAATATAGTATAGATTAAAACCTGTAATGTCCTTTAGTTTATATTGACATATGATCAATTATATTAACCTAATGATTAACAATATGTGATCCCGTGTGTCAGGTGCAGTGGACTTAAGTCGAGTAGGTTACGTCGAGTAATGTAGAGTAATGTCATTTTGTGCAACATCCCTATTGTGACGTTCTACAACTGTATGGTGGTCCTAAAGTTAAAGTGACAAAACACAGTGTCTTGTGACGGTTCTACAACTGTATAGTTGTCATAAAGTTAGTATGATTTCTGTGTCTAAGATGTAACATGCCAGGAAAATAATTATGCATCTCTATATGTATGTAGACAACATTTGTTTTACATTTTATTGTCTATATAATTGAAGTATTCATTACTACATCTCTATACCGAGAACGAAAATGTCTACCATACTTGTTGGAATATCATTTTCTGAAAAAAAATCTGTGGTGACATATATTTCAAGGTAGATTGATATCGTAATATCATTTTTTTTTTGTTTTTTTTTCATTTTTCGAATCAAGTTATGATAAGAAAGATTTAGCAGTGGTGTTCAACAACTTCACCAAGACCAACAAAACGAACAATCACACATCGTCTCAACTCATTGAACATTAAACCGACCATGACGTATGCGGTGGAAATTTGAGTCATGGCGTGAGACAGGCACTAAAAAGTGGAGGTGTTAAACCGGTTATGTGATGGATTTCATCCGATCCTCAAAGTTGGTTTTACTGATAACAAATTTGTTTTAAAAACGAACAATCACACCTCGCCTCAACTCATTGAACATTAAACGACCATGTGGCTGGAAATATGAGCCATGGTGTGAGACAGGCACTAAAAAGTGGAAGTGTTAAACCGGTTAATAGTAGTAATGTGTGAGCTGTTTTAGTCACGCTAAAAACCTAGGGTTCCAGGGTTCCAAGATGGCGTTCAAAAGGAAATCCCCAAAATAGTGGGAAAACCCTAAAAACTAAAAATAGAACCCTCATCCCACCGATTCGACGTCTTAATAAGGTGTGTTATATAATCCGTTTTAAGGTATGTAGTGCATTGCATCATATTTAGACCAATGAAAAAAAGGAACAGGATTATATTAGCTAATAAGGTTACAAATACCCATGTACACAAATCCGTTTAAGGACATGTTTGTTTAATCGGATTAAGACGATGCATACGTTTTCAGTGCATTGCATCATACTTCAACCAACGATATATTTTGCATATATAAAGCAAGACATATTATTTTAGCTTGGTTAGTTATCAAACACATGCCTAAAAATGTTAGAATGTGATTTAATTTTCATCAATCTAAATTTTATCTAATGTATTTCCGATATGAACAAAACTTATGTAGGTTCGGCCATAATCTCTCTCCTTAAATTGACCAAATACAAAATAAAAATAAATAAAACTTTTGTTATGCTCATCAAAAGAAGCAAAATTAATTAAAGTCTAAGTTTTAAACGAGTACAGTTTTGCTTATCAAGGTTACATGAAAAAGCGAATCATGGTAATGTATCATGTTCCTCCCTCCCTCGAATACACACTGGGTTTATAATTTCTAGTGTAGACATAGTTTCTAATATTGCACCAATACACAACAAGAGGAAATATTGGAGGAAAAACACAAGAGGTAGACCACAATAGATAAATCCACTATAGTTCACATTGTTCTCAGTTTATAATTGTTTAGTGTCATGCATGTTGTTTGTATATTTTCATAACCCTATGGCGATAACAATAAAACGTCTATATCTAATATAGAAAACCACCGACCTGTTGCAGGTCACTGACAATTTATATCACATAATGTTGTATTGAGCACGTCTCGCCTAAGCGGGAAACACATTCTCAACGTTTGTGGTGATAGGCACTGATTTACCCTAGAATTCATTTATACATCAATAAAATTAGGGAGAAAATATCAACCATGCAGTTTGAAATATCATTTTGTGGAACGCTGTAGTAGTCTGTATTTTAAGGTTCACTGATATCGTAATATCTTCGTTGATTGTTTTCCGTTTTTAGGATCAAGTTATGATAAGAAAGTTTAAGCAATGATGGTCAACAATTTCACCAATATCAACCAAACGAACAATCACCCTTCACCTCAACCCATTGAACACAAAAACATATGAAGTTGGAAATTTAAGTCGTGGCTTAAGACAGGTACAAACATGTGGCGGTGTTTAACCGGTTAATGTGATTCCAAACCAATCCCATGGCTGGTTTTACAGAGCACCACTTTTTTAACTTGCAACTTTATGAAACCTTTAATCAAATATTTTATCTAATGTATTTCTGATAGGAATAAAATTATCAATCTGGTTACTTCAATACAAAACTAGGTAACCTATGTGTGATAATATTCCTCAAAGGAAAGACAATTGTTTATACATTTCAACACTGCACAGGTTTTAAAAGGTAAAAGTGTGAATAAGATGGCTGACTATTACCCCAAATCACTTCAGAATACCTAGATAAATAACCTCATAGATCAATTGCATCATTTTGCTGTTTCTATCTTAAAAATACTTATTAAATCATGTGTGCCAAGTAAGGAGCTAGAGGGTATATCCATTAATTATCACAAACGTGACATCAAAATAAATCACACAGACCTGTGAAATGTCGTTATAATCACCTGACTACAGGACAACAACAAAAATATTTTGAATTATTTTTTATTTACAGCTACTTATTTGTTATTACTCTCAGGTTTATGACCATGTATCGCCAGTTTTTACAAGCAATTTTTTTTTTTTTTTTTTTTTAAGTCGAACATCGGTATCGTTTGTACTTCTCGTTAACGGTCGTACGATTTGTGCTTGTTTTTCCTTTTCTTTGACATAAGCGACATCACTTTTAATGTCAACGACACCAACATCACCAATCGATTTCATCTTAATAATTTCATCAATTCTTGCAGTAAGTATAATACTTTTACGATTGAATTTTCCCTCGCTGCTTAATTTTTCAACATTTATTTCTTCAACGTTTGCTTTAGAGATCAAATGAGGTAAACTTAACAAAGTTTGTAAATCAGACGCATGCTCTTTTATTTTGTTAAATTCCAATGTGATATCTGACGTCTTATTTTCTATTTCTGTCAAACTGTTTTTTATGTCACCTAATTGTAAAGTGACGTCATCAACAGTCTTATTTATGCTTCCGATCAATGTCTCTTGTAACTGATCGAGGTGGTCGTTTAACGATTTTCGTATTTTGTGAATTTCTTCACATATTTCTTTTTTCCGGGTTAAAATGTCCTGTATATTTTCCTCGTTGTTATCTGTAAGTCGTTTCACGAAAGAACCTAGGTCTTTGAGAGTTTGTTCTAGATCCAACATAGCCGATGAGCATTTGACATTCGGTATACAATCTTTTAACGAAGCAACACCAGCGCATGTTTTATGTGACGTCAGAACGCACCTAATACAACATGTACGGTTATGTACAGGACAGAAGGAATCGATTTTTTCATCATGATCGTCGCAATGGTGCTTCAAGGTTTGGACAAAAGTTGGTAATTCTTTGTAGTCCTCTAATGACATGGTTGAATGATTCTTTGAAGCTTTGGAAGATTTATGATGTTTTAGACAATCGGAACACAAAAAATCATCACATTCGGAACACCAAACTATTGCTTTAATTGGTGTAAGGGTCACAAAATGAGCAAAACTTTTCTTCAGACTGGTTCGATGCTGCCATACTTTTAATAAAAAATGTAATAATTCTACAATTACTTTTGTTACATGATATCAATTACTACAATCATGGTTTGTTTGATGTAACAGACTCCCGTGTAACCAAATATACAATGTACGAACAATATGGTAACATATAAGGGGTCGTTGTGGTCTTGATCGTATGGTAGTTTGTCTTACAAACTGTATATACAATCAGTACTTATCACCACTAAAGTTGTGAGTACGAATCCCGTTCATGACGAGGTGTACTCGATATAACCTTACCCTGGTATCCTCCGCCATGATATAATTAAATATTGTTGAAAGTGGCGTTACACACCATTAACCTAACCCGGGAAAAATGCAAATTTATTTGTAAGAGCTTTAGAAACATTATAGTAAAACATTATTTTTCTCTGCACTGTTTCGCAGCGGTGAAAATTATTTTAATATTGATGGATAATGTAGGCATGTTGTTCATATCAAGCAATGTGAAAAAGTCCAACACATCTGCCAAATTGTCAAAAAAGAGTAGAAACATGCTTCGTTATAATCGTTTAAATTATGTCCTCTGCCCGCGCACATACTGTTTCTTACCGTCGCTCTGCAATAATCAACAAACCAAACATCTGTCTATTCAGAACACAAACGTTGGTCACAAGAAGGTTCGGTGTAGACAGTTTTTACTGTATTTACTAAATAGAATAATTCATGATCTATGTTTACCTGATTTATGTTATCTCAATGTTTTGGTTGTGCTTCGTTATATATATTCAGGTATATTAAGGTGGCATTACCGGAAAGAAGATATAAAAGTAATAACAAAGAAAAAGTCTTAGATTTAAACTGATCTGATTGTATCGGATATTTGCTTTACTACATTTACAGATTCCGAACGTTTACATCCCATGATATACATGAATACTTCCGGAGCATATGAGTTCACCCTATGTTTTAGTGAGATTCGTCTTATTTTACTGTACAATATTTTGTACATTATTGTTTGTCCCTTTGTCCTTGTTACTTTTCCCTCTGTATTGTCTCTCCATCTTCTATTTACTTATTACTCCATTGGTATCTTCAAACTTATTTTTCCAAATTTTATTTTTGTTCTGAATGGAACCCAGAAGTTTACCACCAGGAGATTATATCAATTAAGCTTATAATGGATCTCGAACGAAAAATCCTTGGTCTTGAAAGCTATTATAACTTGTTCAACTTACACAGTGTATGGATGATCATCTACATACGATTGTTCTAAGGTCACATGAAAATACACACGTATTATTTTGGGGTTTTGAAGTAATGAGAAATATTACCTAGACATGTGTTTTAAAAGAAAACTTATTCAATGTGTTTTAAATGCTATTTTTGTAACTCGATATTTAGTTTATGGATCACTTTATAGATGTGAAAACTATAAATACCATGATCAATCACATGTAACTCTTCCCAGGTAATGTTGTACTGACAATAAAATAATTAACGTAACCACAACAAATATTATATTCGTTTCCAGACCTCGTAGCGAGATAAAAATACAAAATAAAAATGTAAACAATGAAGGTGATAACACATCGTGATCTTATTTATTCTTTTTCATTTTTTTAATAAATATTATGTTTTATACATTGGACATGTATGATACAGTATGTCTGATGTAAAGAAAGGTAACACACAGGTTATTATAAAAAAGTCCACCACTATGTAAAAATACAATAATAAATCATTGACGTGTCAACCTAATTACAGAAAACCATTTTAGAAGTAAATATGGTAAAAATTACCTTTATTTTGTCTTTTGTTCAATCAAAATATTCTCAAATATAAAAGGAAGTTCTTCAAAAGAGCTATTCATACCAAGTCACGTGATCATATTTATTATCTTGGCTACACGTGACAACATTCAATGTTGGTTGACCACGTCAATAGACTTTCCATTTTTCAATCGGCGATCCATGTTTTTGTATAATGACCACAGCCACATTGAATATTTGTTATATTATATTTTAATAATAAAATAATTAATCAAAGCAAACACATATATATTAATAAGTGTAAGTTGACATACTAAATGAGACAAACAGCAAGAAATTTGAAGTAATCTAACAGTTCTGATAATAAACATTCACAGTACATGTGCTATTATTAAAATTAGATATAGGTTGTGAACGTCACCGGGCAATATAACTCACGTGCGGGAATTTCTAATGTGAAAAAAATCCCACACGAGGTTATATTTCCTGGTGGGCGTGTCAGGTGAAGCTAGAATAGAAAAAATAGCGAAAGATATTGAATGTCTAATATTAAAAGAAACCTAGTTCTAAAAAATATATATTCGT